>JZKD02S1672747.1:1847775-1880599 GCA_000966675.3 Picea glauca
TGGTAAATAATTTTTTTATTTATTTCAAGTTGTTACTTGAAAATCAAGAACCTAATTCCTATTAATAATTGGGATTGGTTGAAAATTAATGGATTTAACATTTAAAAATATATTTAGTGAATATAATATTTTTGGAAATATTTCTATCTTACAAGTTATTTTTCTTTCGGAAATATTTTATTTGAGGTTTTAAGCTCTAGTGATGAGGATGTGACATAGATTTTGATTTCACTTTATGACAATGTAAACATGGAAAAACAACAATATGTTAACATGGATGGATAATTCAAAATACTTTGATAATGAATTTGAATATGGTGCAAAAAAAAATGAAATCTAGGAAAATGAATTGTCTTTCCTAATATATAATTTTTATTTATAGAATTGTAATTAACTATGTGAAATTTTAGTTTTCATAACAAACAACAAAGGTATCTTGTTTTTCACTTAAAATATAATGCATATGTTTCCATTAGTGCTATATTTGAGTATATAAACTATGGAGTTTCCTTAAATATTTGAAATGTAAAGAACACTTGCATGGCTACTTTTTCGAAATTTATAATGTTAATTTTATATATTTTTAAATTATGAAAGTCTTTATATGCTTCAAAATTACAAGGCTTTCAAGTCATAGGTACGAGGGTCTTAACATTGTCAAACAATTTTATTTTTATTTTTAGATTATAGATCACTTTGTACTAGTGCAACATATGCACTACAAAAAAAAGGCATGTATTTTAAGATTCTAATATATATCAAGACAAAAATATATTAAAAATAGTAAACAATATTAATTTAAAAAAATTATATTTTTGGAATCTTCATAATCAACTCTATATGTGTCTATAGCTTCATAAATCACCAGGTTTTTCATCCTGAACTGAAATCCAAGAAAACCAACTCAACAAACACATATGCTAGAGTTGTCACTCCATCTCAAAAAAACTAAAATGAAAAGAATGCACACATGCTCTAGGAGCATGTGCGTGCTCCTAGATTGTGCACACAACTTTATGCCTCAACTTGCCTCTTCTCACCTCCTCCCCCTTTTCCCCTCTCCCCCCATCCCCTCATGCCCACATCTCTTGGTCTCACCTATCTCCTGGTGTCACTGTTATAGCACAAAATTTCACACTTATGCATTTGTGCCATGGCCTAACCCTTTTTCCCAATGATTGCTAGACTTTTCCCTAAAGATCCTCTTAAAAATCATCTAAAAAGCATGCCCTAAGATCATATCGGTAGGTTTCTCTAGTGAAAAACGTAGAAATCCGCGACTTTCCTCACTGCAACCCACAAATGCCCTCAATTTTGGTGAAAAATAAAATAATCATGTGTTTTTGGGCAAGATTTTCAGTTGGGCTCGTTTCCCAACAACCCTTGCACATACATAACATAATTCAACTCTCCAAACCTCTTTGGGAAGATATAAAACAACCATAGAGGGATAAAGAGGACACCACAAGTCCCTTGGTGCAAAGTTATGATGCCAACATCTAGCAAGCCTCCTTTTCCTATATTCTCTGATAAATATCCCCTTTAGTTTGGAAACTCTTTTTCCAGAGCTTATTTCTCCTTTTATGTGGCTATAGGGTGTCTCCTTATCCCTATCTAAGTCATTGAGAGAATTCTATATAGGTTGAGTTGATGCTTGAGGATTCTTAAAGGAACCTAGACAATTGACTTCAAGATGGTGCCTAAGGTCGGGCAAGGTTGTAACTTACCTTTTCCACTTGTCGGTAATAAAAGAGTTTGTTTTCCCATAGCTTTGTCTTCAATGTACATTGATTTGTATGCTTATTTTGAATATAACATATAACATACACTTTCTTTTGATCTCATAACTACTTTCGTCATAGCCCTAGTTTTGTATCTAGGTTGTAGTCCAGTTCTAGCAGAAGATCAGGAGTTTTTCGACGAATTGGAGCAGGGATCGACATTAAACGGGAGAACAAGGTGCACCTTATTTTCTCCTCTCTATCCCTACTTTCTCCTAATTAAAGCAATTATTTTCTTTAATTTTTGTGTGATTGTCACTGAGGGGAGATTGTTGTCTCTTTCACTTGCTCTTTCTCTGTTTTAATCACGACCCACAATCACAAGGGAAAAATCCCTTAATCAAAATTGGTGACTCCGCTGGGGATACTCCTAGTTGGGTTTGTTTGGTTCAGGTGTTTTTATTTCTTCCTTCGTCTTTTTCTGTTAGTTTTTGAGCTTTTTATAGAGTCTTTTAGCCTCACAGGACCTGTTGCTAAGTCATGAAGCCCTTTGTATCTGAGTGGTCTTTCTTATTTTCTGACCTTACCTTGCCATCTATGTGTTGTATCATTGTATCTCGTGTACATCAGTGAGTTTCATATCTACATCCCACGGATATCGGTGAGTTTCACTGGTAACAGTTGCGGACCAATGTGAAGTTGAAGTTTTTAAAAAATTTCTCTTCCTTTCTAGGTTGAATGCTTGGTTTAATCAGTCACCTAGACTGTCCTGAGTATCTATCTAGTTTTCCTCTCTGAAGTCTTCAATATTTGATGTGCAAAGAAGATTAAAATATTTGCTTAGACTGTTTAGTATAAGGTTCGTTAGGTAGACTGAACTAACAACCTTGTTTGTCTACATTTCCATATTCATTGTCTTTTTAGTGGAGTCTTGGCTTAACACTTTCTGTCTTTTTGCCTTATTTCAAAAAGAAAAAAGATTTTTGCATTCTTGTGCTTATTTTTTATTTTGTAAATGAAAAAGATAAAAAAAATATGCATGTTTGTTTGATTCTCATTTCTTGAACCCTTGCCTTTCATCTGTCCATGAAAAGAGGTAGTTACTTATCATTTAGGTAGTTGCATTATACTTAGGTACAAGTTTTTCATTAGTACAAGTTTTTCATTGTAAAAATAAAAGAAAATAAAAGAAAAGAATCTATTAGTACAAGTTTTTCATTGTTGTATGCATTTGCATCTCGAGGTGTTCTAAATCTTGCACTCAAACTTGTGTTTCCATCTAAAAAAGAAAAGAATTTGTTTCATAAGAATTGTTGCATCTATTTTCATTTGAAGGAACTGATTGTGTGTTCTTATATTGCATTTCTTTTGGAGTCAGTCTAAAACATCACCAAAGTTTCATCTGCACCCCTTTTGAGTAAAAACAACCTATTAAAATGAACAGGAAACTAAAAATTATTAGATACTTTCATTTTTCTAGGGTAAACCAACAAGTTTAGGCTAGAGCCTTGGCATAGGTTGGAGAATAAATTTCTCTAAGGCCACTAAACAAGCATACTTGTGTCTGATATAGGGAGTGTAGAACCCAGTTTTTCGTATAGGTTGGTTTGGAACCTCCTCTAACACAAGAGTTAAAAATGAGTTTGCGTAAGGAAAATCCGAGGAGATTCCCCTCCAGAGTTGGACCGAAAGTAGTGGAACAAATGTGTGTTGGGGGTTTTATTGTACCCCTACCTTCATGAGAGGAGGTGTTTTTGAGGCTTAGGGATTTTCTACCTCTCCCACACTTTCGATCCTGATTGTCAACTATACCCTAGGGTCACTGACTACGATCTGGTAACCATAATTTCTCTTCCTAGGTGAACCATAAGGTTATTGCAGGGGTTTTCCATAGTACCTAGGGTATATTTTGTATCACACACTTCAGTACTTCTAGAAGGTGACCCACAAAGTGTGGGTACTTGCACCAGATAAGGCTGATATAGGGAGGTCAAGATAATTGTTTCTAATACCTTTGTTTGTTGTTCCACGTGACTTAATCAAACTGTGACTTTGTCCAAAAGGGCCCAAGCCCACTTTGTCATGTTTCTGGTCCCAAGAATTAATCCACTTGAATTGGAATATTGATGGATTTGTTTGTGTTTGTTTTATATTTAGGGATTTTTAGTGGTGTGTTTGGTGAGGTAGTTTAACCTAAGACAAGAGAGTTGATTTTCACCGAGAGTTGATCACTCAAAGTGGCCAACTCACTGCCTCGAAGATCAAGTAGAATTAAATGCCTTCTAGCTGAGTAAGAGATTAGAAATAATTCTCCCCCCCCTCCTCAAAGGCATCGGCTTGATCAGTCTGACACTTTTGTACCAATTGGTTAGACTGATATCGTAGACCATAACTCTTGAGAATTCAACATTCTATAACCAGAAGAGATAATTTTTTAGGATCTAAGAGTCAAGGAATTTTCTCCACATGTTAATTATTTGTTACCTTGGACTTTCCCATTTCCGACCGTACAAACTGATAGTATCCCTCTCTACTAGGCCATTATGGACGACACTTTGCCAGTGTTAGGGTCAATATCCCCTGCAACTCCCACCTCGACGATCATTACCGGGGGGGGATTTCCTCCTAGTTTGTTGACTCAAACGTCAAATGTGGTACAATCCACCGTCGCTGCAACAACTAGTAGCAGTGCCTCATCGGTTGTCGGTGCCACTCAAGTTTCGACTGTAGCTGTATCTTTTGCGTCAATAACAAGTCCCTTCTCTTATGTAATGTCATCGATGGATGTTCTTAACATTTTGGTGAGTTATCAACCAATGCCCCAGTCATCGAATGTTGGTGTGGGGAGAACTCAAGCTCCTTACCAAGCCTTTTATTAGGGAGAAGGTCACATTCCTTTGTCATCTCCATTCATCAGAGGTAGATCTGTTCCATTTTCCATCCCTAACCACGCATGGGGTTGGGGTGCCTCTATGGGTAGCGGATCCCAATCCGCTAGTATGTCATCAACTTCGACCCAGTTCACACTTTACAGTGGGTTCGAGAGAAACCCTTTCACCGCGTCTACAATGTCGGCATTGGTAAACCCATTCCATGGTCATTCTACCCCCTGGAAAGGACCTTTTTCCTCACTAGGGGTGCCTTTGGGGAGTTCCCCTATCCAAGGCTAGTGGAATCCCTTCCTAGGGATGTCACCAGGGGGAAACCCCTTTCCCTATTAGTCCACCCCTATGTTAGGATTTCTTCCTTTCCATGGGGGGTCCACTGGAGGTAACTCCGGTATTCCTATTGAGAACTAGATAGGTGGAGGTTTCCTCCATTTAACTAGGGGCCACAAGGATTTATCCCAATATCTAGTTCGATAGAAAACTCTTTCTGGAAACTTGGTGCCAGTTACAACCCAGAACCTTCTTTTCAAGCTACTCATTAGTCAATGACTCAGCCTAGGTTACCCTTTCTGGAAACTTTTCATTTGCCAGACTTTTCTAGGTTGATGAACGATCTTATTTGTCATGACCCTAGTTGGCCTATGGTCCTGACTAAATTACCTTATGACATTCGAAATTTTAATGGGAAAAGTAGTGAAGACCCATAGGACCACATGACGACATTCCACTTGTGGTGCTCATCCAACTCATTAAATGACGATTCAATCAGATTATGTTTGTTCCATTGTACTCTCACTTGAGGCATTTCCAAATGGTATATTGAACTTGAGAGGGGGAATTACTCGATGTTCAGTGATTTATCTATGGTTTTATTAAACCACTTCCAACTCCCTATCTGATACGATGTCAGGACATAATTGTTCGCTAACTTTCTACAAGACATTGCCACGCACATTTATTACCACATTCGAAAATGGAGGAGATGAGAGAGCCTGATTAAGGCTACGGTTCCACCAGAGTTCCTCCTTGAATGGTTCTTGAAATCCTTACTCACGTAGATTTTGAAGGATGTCACAACATCGAGAGTGTTTTCAGAGGAACATGCAATCTTTAGAGTGCATTAGTTAGAGCTTATATACTCTCACTCAGACATTCTCTATGATATTATGCCAAATGCATCGCGATATACTCTCGACTTGGAAAAACCAAACTCCAACCCACATGTCGATGGTATAGTGGGTTCTGCTTGGTCAAAATCCACAGTTTTGGCTACTAGCCAGATGAAAAAACTTTCTATCTAACAACCTACAGCTGGTCCAACCACTGGTTCGACTAGCCCAGCCACCCAGTCTTCTAATGTACATTCTGTGAAAACGAAGACTTTGAAGGGTTCTCAACAACCCAGAGACAAAATAAAAGGCAAGGGTAAGAAAGGTGGTGGGGGTAATAATAATAAGTCGGACAAAAATGTTGAGGGGGAAAATGATGAGAAAAGGAAGGTGAAGTTTCCTTGTAATATTCGTGACGATGATAACCTTACACACCAATTCCCATGAATGGAAGAATCCCAACGAATTATCAAATTGAATCAATAACAACATCATCTTGTGTTGCAAAACATTTTTACGCAAGGGAAGAATTTGCAAGCTCACTCTTCCAACTGCAACCCACAAAGTGGCACTTCAAGTACTCTCCCCTCTGAAAAATATATTGTAGTAGTAAACATGCTTAACTCCTTGAAGCTAAAATATGTATATTTGTTGACAAGAAATCATAATTATGATAACCCGGAGTCGACAGAGAAGGGTAAGAAAACTTCATAGGATCTGGCTCCTCTCTACATAGAGAATCCTGAGAAAGAGACAATGTTGCACATACCTAAGGGTGTTTATAAAAGGACAATACATAACCCTAATGCATGAGTTTCTCCCAATTATTCAGTTGTGGAGGATTTGGCTCAGACTCCTTATGTAATTTCTTCTTTGGAGGTTCTCCAAAGTTTCCCCTTGCAGTGCACTTCATTGTGATTTTCCATAGGAGATGCAGAATCTACTAGTCAACTTGTAATGAAGTTTGTGTTGATATTATGGTAGCTGCGGAAGGTATTTACCTCCATGTGTAAACCTGATGAGAATAGAATATTTTGGGAAGAAAGCAGAAACCCTAATTAGTTGGCTAATAACCCTAGAAGAGAATTCAGCTCAAGAGGATAACTTCTATTATGTTAATAGCCTGCAAGAGAAGAAGTTGGCTAAAGGAAATATTATATACCAAGTAAATAGGCACCCAGAATGAGAAGTCTGCCCAAGAAGTTTGCTAGTTTTAGTATAAATACAGGAGGCCAATCTTGATTCTGGCAGCCATTCTCAAAACTGCAGAAGCAACACTTGTGCACACTACAGTTGGCCAGTTTGTGCACAAGTTTGGAGGAGAGATGTCGTTGCAACCGCTGTAGCTAGAAGATTTCGGTTTTGGCGTAGACTCTCTCTTGGTTATGGTTTGGACTCTTTGATCATCTCTTCTTACTCGTATTTGGTGTGCTATCCTTGGAGAGAGGTGTTCTATCTTGTTTGGCTATCTAGCCGAGGGTTTTCTTCCAGAATGATTCTCTGTCAAGGTTAAGGTGCTCAGGAGTGGCTTCGGCCTATGGTTGGGTGAAAATAGTTATATTGTCTATGGTTAAACGAACACATCCATCATATTCTAACAGTTTGATGCTATTGATGTGAGACCATGCCTTCCATATCACGTAGCCTTTCATATAAGGGTTGTTTGCAACAATCTCTTAGTTAAAAGAATCTTCGTTGATGAAGGAGATTCCACGTGCATGATGTCTTTTTCGTAATGGAAAGCCATCATCTCTAATAAACTTTCCCCTTCTCCTACACTCTTGACTGCCTTTGATGGATTCTCATTTCAACCACATGGTATGATTTCTTCATGTCCTATCATGCTAGGGGGAAAGTATGTTTGCGTAGAGTTTGAAGTAGGCTTATCACACTCAGGGGTGGCTTCGACCTATGGTTGGGTGAAAATAGTGATATTGTCTATGGTTAAACAAGCACATCCATCATATTCTAATAGGTTATGGGCCCATACCTCCTTCATTCAGTCTAACCACTGAAAGAGATAATATCCATAAGGATACTAATCTCATTGAAGAACTGTTGCTAGGGTTTCTAGGAGGAGCAGTTACTAAAGCACTGCCACTAGGGTTACTAGTAGGTGTAGTTGCAGAAACCATAATCCTCTCATTGAGGCACCTTAAGTGAAGGGATTGACCTAATTTTTGGATAGACTAGTGTGCCCTAGACTAGCACATCTCCTGGTACTCTTAGCAAGCCAAGACGTCAAGTTTGAGTTTTTGGTCAAATCTAGGGTTGACCAAGTCAATGTAACCATGAATTACTCGATGAAGTTAGAAAACAAGTTAGATGGAGATTCTAACTTCATAGAATGGAAGACAAGGATTGAACTCATCCTTTCCAAGAATAAAGTGTTGGATATCGTGAAAGGAAAGATAATGGAACCAAAGTTTGAAGAAGGAAAAGAGAAGGAACCGCGAAACATTGCAGTTATCGAGAAGTTAAGAGACAGTGACATCAATGCCATGAGTATCATAGTGGACTCTATAAAATACCACTTGATACCCTACATATCCCATATGGACTCATATAAGAAGATGTATGATGCCCTAACAAACCTCTTCTTAGTCAAAAACATTGGACAAGTAATGAGTTTGAAGAATGAGCTCCATGACATGAAGATGAATGATGATGACAACATAGCCTCATACTTTGTGAGAATCTCTCAGTAAAGAGATCTAATAAAATCTATTGAAGAGATCATTGCAAAAAAGGAATTGGTAAACATAGTAATCAATGGTCTTCCCAAAACATGGGATGCATTTTCCGCAAGCATGAACACAAGGAAGAAGTATCCTACATTTGAAGAACTTTGGACTTGCTGTGCACAAGAAGAATCAAGAATCAATGCAAAAGAGAAAATCCAAAAGAAGTACGATGATCAAGCCTTTACAACAAGGTTCAAGGATTTCAGGAATAAAAAGAAGCTTGGCTCCAGGAAGAAACCAAATCAAGAAAAAGATATGTCAATAATACAATGCTTCAATTGTCGAAAGTATGGTCACTACAAGAATCATTGTCCTGAGTTAAAGAAAAGGAAGGAAACACATGAAGCATGAGTTTCCGAAGAAAGGGAACCCTCAAAGAAATCCAAGCAGGACAAAACAAACTTCTTCTTCTAAGACAAGGTAACAATACTCTTCATAGTTATTGTACATACCATGTTTTGCATATATATTTCCTATAAAATAATATGTTCAAAGAGAAACTATACCTATAGAAGAATAACAAGATAAGGATTTCTATCACAATGACTACAAGTAAGGAAATACGCATGAAAGGATGAAGTACATCAACAAACCCTGGTAATAATTCATGTGCAAGCTATTACATAAGTAACAACTTCAAGATAAGTCGAAATTAGAATCAATCTTGAAGAAACCTAGAAGAAGTAAAAGACAGAAAGAAGCCAACAATCAAGAGGAAATTGGAAAAAGACTTGTGACACCTTGCAGAAAGCAATAAGGATGTAGACGAAAGCATGGGCTCTCTCAGTTGGAGGGAGTTGATTACATAATTCCAAAAGATGAGCATGCACTCATGCATGAAGCAAGGATTAGGAGGGAGCTAATCCTAAATAATATGATCCATTGAAGATGATTAAGCATCTATCCATGTTCCCATCAATGGTAGCAACCATCAAGATCAACACATGTTCAATTTGAATTTACAAGAAGTCTTCTTTGAAAATAAGCCCTAAAGTATCCCTGGTTGTCCATCCACATCCATGATCCTATGACGAAAGGAAGAAGTTGGAATCTTTAGGGAATGGAGTCTATAGAAAACTTCATGGACCTAAGAGCTAAAGAAAAACATAAGGAAGAACATGAAGATTCCAAAAGAGAAAGAAAACAAAAAATAACCAGTCATTGTATCGAGAATCACAAGACTACCAGCCTGACCTGAACTCGCTAAAAGAAATCAAGTAGAGGAAATGAAAGTTGTGATGAAGAAAAATTTATGGAAGACTTATGAATGCAAGCATTGTGATATCCAAAACTATAGGTTTCTCTCAGATGGAGGGAGAAGACTATGATGATTGCTTGTTCTAGTAAACTAGACATACCTCTACATGAGCCATTATATCATCCACGATATCCATGGGTTGGAGCTTACATAAGATGAATACAAAGACTGTTCTCCATAATAATTGAAAAAAGAACGTATGTAGAACAACCTCAAGGCTTTGAGGTATACCAGGAAGAGACTCTTGTATGTAGATGGAAGAAGGTTCTATATGGATTCAAATAAATTGGCCTGGAACCTCCAATGCACAATAGAAGCGTGGTGAAAAACCTTCTATAACAAAGATATTGTATCAAAATGGTTACTCAGAACTCAAGGATAATGGATTTCCAATCCATGAAAAATCTCGCATGATGACAAAAGAAGTACCACTTAGATATGTTCCAAGTTTTACCCTTGCCACGATCTTATGAGCTAGCAGGAAACAAAAGAGTTGAATTCAACTATGATGATCAGAGCTATATGAATCCTTTAGAAAACCCGTGTTCCAAAAATACCAAAGTACATTGAGATCAAGCATAACATTCTTTGTGATGAAGTCCAGAGAGGAGAACTAGTTCTCCAATATATATCTTCACAGATGAGCAGATAAGCAAACATTTTTGTAAAGACTATGTTCAAGATGAAAGAGTTTTTTCACTCAAGGTGGATCTCGTGGACACGACTTCCTTATTGAAAAAGGAAGATATGACTCCCAGGTTGGGAGGGAGCACTGATGTGTTATTGATTTATGGACAACCAATTTTCATTTCAAAAAATGGTCCAGGATGAGCAGTTCCTTTCCAGTTCGGAAAGTGGTTTGAGATTTCTGACGAACAGGCATTTTCCAGTTCATAAAATGGTCTAGATCGAATAGTCATTTTCGTAATGAAAATGGTTCAATGGATTGTTGATGCACCATAGACAACGATTCCCCTTATGTTTAACATAGGGAATGGTCTAGGACAGTCTCTCTTCTTGACGACCACTCTCGTAGTGTTCAAGAAGACTGGTCCACCTCGTCGGACAGTCATTCTTTTGAAAATCACATTTGTGAGCGGTTTCAAAGAATGGTCCGTTTTGGAGGTTGGTGTAGGACAGTCATTTCCTTAGGAAATGGTCCAGATAGTCATTCCCTAGGGCAGATTCATTCTCTCTAGGTTTCACTTTTTTTAGTGCCGGAGGAATGGCCCAGATAGGCTAATGGTCCAGGTTCAACAATCAGGGACAATAATTCCCTAGGGAAGACTTATTCTCTCCAAGTTTCACTTTGTTTAGTGTTGGAGGAATGGCCCCAATAGGTGAATGGTCCAGGCTCAAAAATCGAGACAATTATTCTTCCTCGCTTGAGAAGAATAGTCCAGATAGCTCATCATTGATGTTTTACCTTCTGGGGACAGATGCTCTTCCAAATCTCACAGATGTGAGTGGAAGAATGGCCCATATGATTCAGTTTATATCATAACAATATTTTTCTGTGCAGGTTGATGATATGATGGAGACTGTATGTCTTTGGAAAATACATGTAGACTATTGTGGTGGATGTGTTCCACTGATTGTGACTATATGTCATTGATCAAATATCTGTGTGCTACTTGGTGTGGCAGTGTACCACTGGATTGTAGTTGTGTACTACTATGGATAGACATAGTTGTGTTCTATTGAGTTGCATTGTTCTGATTTCCTTGAAGACTATCACTAGTGTTGGAAATGATTATCATCTAGATGGATGATCAATGGACAAAGATTTACCAGATACAAAAGTAGTCTAGGACATTCTTACCCATGATTTTGGTCATCTAGATGGTGTACTTAGGCTCCCAACAAGAACTTTCTCCTGAGAAAAGTGGCATTTATCTCCTTCCAGAAAACATATTTTTAAAGAGAGTTTGCAATCTGCTTATAGCCTAGGGTGCGAGAATGACCTATTCTCGTAGGCCACCTTCAATTAGGGTGCGAAATTCTCACACTATGCTCTATACTTAGGGTGCGAACTTGTTTTCAAGCATGGAAAAGGGAAGAAGTATTGAGGGTTCTAGAAGGGAATCTGCTAGAAAATGGGTTGGCATTCGAATGGTTATCATTTTACTAGTTTCCTTGATTTGGTGGGATCATTCTCATCCATGTAACCATCTCATCCTCTCCTATATATTGATAGGATTCTCATGGAAAAGGTTAAGCAAGATTAATTGAAGAATTGGTGAAAGAATTGTGTGAAGAACCCATCTTGAATAGAAGTTTGGAGACTCTAGTAGGTCTATCAAGAAGAATTGGATCTTCTTCATGCAAAGACAGAGCAAGTGTGTGTGTTGGAACCAAGAGTCACTGAAAGGAAGCTTGCAACATCAAGGCGATCAGGTTGTATCTTTTACTTTCGATTAATATGGTACAACGACATGTCATTTTCCCATAAAGTCATTCTTACTTTATTGTGTAATTCCTTGATCATATACATAAGTTGATGATTGAATACAATTTGCTATCTTCACTTTGGTTGGTTTGTGTTGTCTTGGTCTTGACCTCACGAGAGCACCAGAGCGAAGCGGGAACAACAAATACCTAAGGAAGCGATACAAAGGTATGCCACTTATTCCTCCTTACTAGCTAATTCAATGGTCATAACTTAGGGAAAGAGTCATGTCCTGTCCTATTTTGTTCTAGATCCAGGTGGATCTAGGGAGATATGTTAGTGTTCACACCTATCGATTAGTCTGATAACAAAACTGGCGACTCCACTGGAGATGCAACCCATTTTTTAGTGGTTTTTGGTGTTTTTCCTTGGCCATTTTCTCTTGCCTTACCTTTATTCATTTCTATCAATCTTTGAGTCTTCAAGACGCTCTGATAGACTCTCTGGGTCTAGAAGTCCCTTCAAAAGTTTTGTCTTTTTCTAAAATTTTACATAGTTTCAGGCCTTCTCACACTGAACCCCACAGTGGCCTGCGAGAATCCCTTGAGTTCGCACTCTACCTTTCAGTCCTATGCAAGGTTCTCGCACCCTGCTTCAAGCCAGCCTGCGAGAATGCTCCATTCTCGCACTATACATAACTGATAGCCTGTGAACCCTCTTTTAAAATTTTTGGATTTAAAGTTTTTACATGCTCATATGCCTAGATCAGTATATGTGTCTGAAAAGAACTTCTTGGACCACTGGTTGATGTTTTCTTGACTTCGGATTTTGTGCACGATCAGTCTTCGGAAATCAAAGGCTCTTCTTGTCCATCTTTTTCTCAACTCTCATCTCTTGACTTTTCTTAGCAAGGATATAATCTCTGATCTTGGGATCTGAGTACTTGTTTGGTTAGGAGCCGACGATCGGTTTGAAAGTTGGGATTGTTTGTCTTTCTCATTTGCTCATTATTTGGAAGATCATTGTTCTCATGCAATTGAAAAGGCTAGTCATGTATGCTTACCATTTTTGTTTCCATTGAAAGATTGGTTTGGGTTTTGTTATTTCTTTTTTGTTAGTTATTGGTTTTCCTTACTTTCACCACCATGGTGTAGATCTTTTTGAAAAGTAAAAAACATTTTTCTTTTTAAAAGCATTTTCATTTTGAAAATATTGAAAATCAATTGTTGAAAGTGTTGAAAAAGAACAAATAGAGAATTGTCATTGTTACGTGATTCATTGAGATTGCATTTTAAAGAAGATTGTATATCGTAGTTCAAGGTTGTTCCGGAAAACTTCTCTTTCCCTCCCATACATAGGATTCATTGAACAAAAATTGAAATATTTCATTCCCATCTATGCAATGTTGGGTCAGAGTCTCACACAACATTGGTTTCACCTCTGTTTCCTTTGAGTAACAACAACCCTTAATAACATTGTGCAATTTTAAAATTTAACTAGTAACTCTTTTGTAGGGTTCTATTACACCAACAATTAGCTAGGCTAGCACTTTGGAATAGGTAGAGAGATACACTCTCTAAAGCACAAAACACACAATAGCATCTTGTGTTAAGGAGTTTCAAATTCAATTTACGACGTTTTGTCCTGGGAAGCACTTCTCACATAAGGGTCAAGCACGAGGTCGCATTGATATCGACAGAGTTACTCACCCTGCTTCGTTAATATCGGTGTAGAGTTTGCATGTATTATGGGGGTCACTTGGAGGTATACCCACAATGATGAGTGGAAGCCTCTCGAGTTGATTTTAGGCTAGATACCCTGCCCTTGCGTGTGGATCGTACTGTCGACTGTCCCCCCAGGCTTTATTGTTGTTGGTGGTAACCTTAGTGGCCTATATTCTTAGGGTCTTACACAAGGTGACTGTGATGGGGTAACTCTTAACGGTACCTGGAATCGACGTTGGCCAAAATCACTCGGGCTCCTTGGAGGGTATACCCACGATTATGTGTGGGAGCTTGCACCAGGGTGTAAGTCTGTTAAGCAGGTCGTCAGCGTAACTTTTCTACCCTAGCCCAGACCCTTCTCGTCTTGTTGTTGTGACGTTGGATTTCATCACCAAGTAGTGAGTTCGGAATTAGAAGGTCTTGTTTGCTTGGTATTGTTTCCTAGATTTTGTTTACTAGTGCATGTTGTTTGTTTACCCAATTTGACCATAGGACTTTCTTCGTAAGTTTGTAATTCATTCACAATAGACCCTACACGTCGTTCATGTAGAATGCAGGGCTTACCTCTAGAAAACCTGGAAGGTTCTCAACCCCTACCTACAAGCTCACCTGAGGGCTCTCCTTAATAGAGTGAAGTCCAAGATGTCACCACTCCACAAGTGGAAAAAACTGACTCTCTAGAACGGTTTCGAATTACCAATTCTCGAGAGGACTTTCGACTTCACCCCAATTCTAAGAGACATATTATGCGAGTGAATTCTTCCAGAAACTTAGTTGTGTTGTCTTCTGGATCACCGACTGGACCCTTTCCAGGACCTAAGGGCCAAGATCCTTTTTCGTCTACTGGAATTTTTAGACAGGATCTCTTTGGTGCAGGATCAGGCGTTGAAATCACCATCTCACCTACGTTCCCCGAAACCTCTGACCCAGACACAGTACCTTTTACTACTGCTTATTATTTTCCTGGTACAGACGCTCCGCGATCTGACCACATCTTGACCATCCCTTTAGAAGTGGTCCATTACACAGATACTACAATTCACATCGGGATTACAACAGCTAGTCAAGCCCCCATTAGCACACCGCTCTCACATAGTGTCACCCCAACGCTTCCACCCAGATACCGTGCGTTGAATGCTTCTATTCCCACTCCTACACAAACCCCATCCGGAACTCATGGTGGTCCCTCTACTTCTGGGCACTCTCCTCCCAGCTTCATTCCGACACTTCCTCAACCCCCTTTTGGAGGACCTTTTCAATCCTCTATCGGCAACACTACTCCTAGTGGCACCATTCCCTCGTTCACACCAAATTACCAGATTCTTGTTGGTGGAGAAATTCACCACGAAGGTTTGACTCAACCCCCCTTTGTAGGGAAAATTCCTATTGGAACACAAATCCCAATTGGAACTCAACCCCCGATTGGAGGACAACCCCCACCGACCCCACCCTACGGACAAAACATACCTCCGTCCTTGGCCCAGTATTGGAACAATATGATACAACATAATCCTCAATCGAATGGGGGGCAATAGCTTCCAGATTCATCCGTTATACCCCCTAGTATAGACTAACCATATCCAGGTACGTCCAATCCTATTTGGGGCTCAAATTATCAAACTCACATCTCTGTTCAAGGATATAATCCCATGAGCTACTTTCCTCTACAACAACCACCGAATCTGCCTGGGTCTTTGCATTATATGCAGACTGCTTATGGTCCCACTGGTTTGTTGACGGGACTCCCTCCCCAAAGCCACCAGTACCCGCATGTGAATAGACAGTTACCCTTCTTGGCCACTTTGGACCTCCCGAATCTATCGAGGATTTTAAATAATCCAATCCGTCACTCTCCCCAATGGCCCGCTATACCAGCCAAGCTAACATCGGACATCCCTAAATTTGATGGAAAAGTGGGAGAGGACCCGAACAATCACGTCATGACTTTTCACCTCTGGTGCTCATCCAACTCCTTGATGGATGACTCTATTCGTTTACATTTTTTTCAAATAAATCTCACGGGTTCTGTCGCGAAGTGATATATAGAATTACCTCGAGGTTTCTTCGCTGACTTCAACACCCTAGCTATGGATTTCCTCACCCACTACCAATTACTGATCCGTTATGAAACGGGGACCGAGATTTTGAGTTCTTTCAAACAAACCAAAGCCACTCATATATCCGATCACATTCATGAGTGGCGATGGAGACGACATCTCATCAAACTCGAACTTCCCGATCAGTTGTTGGCAGAGTGGTTCACAAAATCATTTGTGAATGACATCGCTCGTGACATCTCCATGAGTGGAGTTGTCATGGAAGAACATGCCATAAGTCATGCTCAATATCTTGACCTCGTTTACTCATAAACGGGTACTCTTTGCGACTTACTCCCTGATGCACCTCGTCCTTCCACTTCTGCCACCTCAACTACCCCAGCTGCTTCTCATGCAGCCGATGGTGTTATTGGCACTTTCCATGCCCAACCACATTCTGCCTCAAGTACCAACCCCAAAACTGCTTCTTCTAATGTTCAAAATGCTCCATCTCCTACCCCTCCCACCGGCAAGACTTTTGAGGTAAATGCAGTTCAATCTACCCCAGTCGGGAAAAACAAATCCAAAAAAGGAAAGGGTAAGAATAAGGAGGACAAAAATACTTTACAAGAAGAGAAAACCAAAACTCCACCTGTTGACGACAGGGATAAGCGCAAGCCTCGATACCCTTTTCTTATATGTGGTGATGATCACTACATGAAGGATTGTCCACGACGCACCGAGGTCACTAAGTTCCTTCAAGGAGCCCCGAAACCACCCACTCCGACCGTTTTGTCCCAACCCTTCCCCTCTCAACAACAGGCCCAATTGGTCATTAATGACCAACCTTCCCCTTCTACTACGTCCTATGTATTGATATGTACCGGCGATTCAGAAAATAATGACATTGCACTCACCACTCGAGCCAAACATTATTCTCCCTCTAAAGAGAAGGTTGATGATCTACCTCCTTCATTGGTCCAACCCTCTCCCGCGACTCCACCTACCAACGTTCCTCTTCATCTCGAGCGACCGAGCCTTGACACAGTTCTTCGCCCCCCTCCAAAGGGCATCGTTCGAAAATCAACTTTCAATCCTCATGCTCATGCTGCATAGAACTACAACATTGTTGAAGATCTGTCCCAAGCACCTTCCTCGATGTCAGCCCTCGAAGTCCTTCAAAGTTGTCCCACACAATGGAAGCCACTGTTGAAATATATCGGTGGAAACGACCCGACGAACATGAATTTAATAATTTTTGACTTGGAAGATCACATTCCAAGGTTACCCCCTCAACTCGCGTTCCAAATCCAAGTGATTGTCTCCAACAAAAATAGTTTTCGAACCGTTATCGACGAGGGTGCCTCGACATGTGTCATGTCTCTTATCTGCTGGAAATCCATTGGCTCTCCCTCTTTGACTGAATCCCATAACACACTCAAAGCCTTCAATGGCTCTATTTTCAAGCTTTACGGTGTCCTTCCTTCATTGCCAATCATGCTAGAAGGAAAAACGATCCAAGTCGAAGTGGAAGTCTTTGACGCTCCTCTCGATTACAATCTTCTGCTTGGCCGTAGATGGATTGATTCCATGTGCGCAGTTGTGACGACTCTTTTTCATGTTGTACGTTTCCCCCATCAAGGAAAGATAATCACCGTCGACCAATTAGCCTTCTTTAACTCAGATACGCGTACTGTCAACATACCGCTCATCGCTAAAACCCCACCGGGTTACGAGAACATCGACGTAGGTCTTCTCAAAGACTCCTCGTTAATGGGTACTTTCCCCATTCCACCACCTGATGTTCCACACTCGTCTGTCACTTCAATCAACATGATCTCCACCCCGATTCACGAAACCCCTGCGTCTCATGACCCATGGCTGGTACCTGACCCTGGTGATCATCTTCGTTACGACGACGAAATGCCTTTGAGTCCGGTCGAATCCGCCTATCAGGCCATTCAATCGACAACCCCCTCTACCCCCTCTCTTGGTGAATTATCTCCAGATCCTTTCCGCGTCCTCTTTCCCACAGATGAGATGATTATTTCTGTCATGGAAGACACCCCTTGGGACGATGGACATCACCGTTCCTTCCTCCTCCTGGAACAACACACCATCGATAGATACCAACGGATCTCAACTCCATCGATCGTTGTCGTCATTTCAACTGTTCCCAAGTCCACACACGATGTGTTTTCTGAAGGGAACTTAAGCAATATCTCACCCACTATTCCCCTCAACATATCCATCAAACCTGGAATTGTCGAAAATGTCAATATCGGAGATTCGTGTTCCCTTGATGAAATCGTCACCTACAACTCACTTTTCAAGGAATTTCGTGACGTCTTCACTTGGAGCTACGAAGAAATGTCGGGTATCGACCCCGAGATTGTGATACATGAGATCAAGACATACCCAGACGCTAAACCCGTCCGGCAATGCCTTCGTTCAGTCCACCCACGTAAAGCGACCGATATTAAGCTTGAAGTCGAGAAACTTCTCAAAGCCGACTTTATTTACCCAGTGGCCCTCACTGACTGGGTTTCCAATCTTGTCCTGATCGACAAGAAACAAGGCACAATCCATGTATGCGTTTATTATAGGGATATTATCAAATCTTGTCCTAAAGAAAACTTTCCTACCCCCTTCGTCAATCAGATTGTCGACGATTGCACCGGAAGAAAAATCTTCTCTCTGATGGATGGTTTCTCCAGATGTAATCAAATCAATATTGTTCCCAAGGATCAACACAAGACTGCTTTTATTTGTCCTTGGGGCACTTTTTCCTATCGAAAACTCCCTTTCGGTCTCAAGAATGATGGCGCAAAATTTCAACGCGCTATGTCTTTTGCCTTCCATGATATCATCACATCGTGCAACCATATCTTAATGACTTACTCGCTCATTCCATGCACCGGGTCAATCACCCAATCCATCTCCGAGCCATTTTTCTCCACTGTCATTTGATCGAATATGCTTGAATCCTCACAAATGCATTTTCTGCGTAGAATCCGACCGACTTCTAGGTTTTATTTTTTTGCATCACGGGATCGGGTTAGATCCTTTAAAGTTTGAGGCGATTCTCAATCTCCCTCCTCCTTCTACACTTCACCAGTTACAAAGTTTGCAAGGGAAAGCAAACTTTCTTCGTCATTTCATCCCGAACTACGCTGAGATAACTCATAGATTTACGTGACTACTCAAAAAGGGGTCTGAGTTCGTATGGGATACCATCGCAAATAAAGCCTTCGAAGCTTTGAAACTGTCCCTAACATGTGCTCTGTTTCTCTTCCCCCCCGATTACCGTTGCGATTATTTCCTCTACCTCGCAGCCTCAGATTACACCATTGCTATGGTTCTCGTCCAAGAGGATGATTCTCATGATGAACATGTTATCTATTACTTGAGTCGAAATCTAACGCCTACCGAAACCAAGTATTTACATGTCAAAAAACTGGCCTTGGCAGTCGTCCAAGCAGTTCAACACTTCTGACACTATATCCTCTCTCGTAAGACTATAGTGATTTCTAACTGCAACCCTATGCAACACATTCTCACACATCAATTGCTAAGGGGAAAATACTCCAAATGGATTGTGATACTCTAGGAGTTTGACTTGGAATTCGAATGAGCCAAGTCCAAGAAGTCCTTGGTGTTTGATGAGTTGATATGCGACTTTCCCTACTATGAAACGGAAAATGTAGCAGCCGATTCATTACCTGATGAATCCCTTTTCCTAATTAGTTCCAATGATTTTTGGTATGGCGATATCATCATATATCTCCAAACCCATACTTTCCGGCCTAATTTTTCCAGTACTGACCGGCGTCGAATACGCTACCAAGCCCATCAATATATTATCCTCAGGGATACTCTTTATCATCGTGGGATTGACTCAGTTTTTCGACGCTGCCTCACATTCAATGAAGCCAAGAAAGCCTTAAATGAATTCCATTCTGGAGCCTGTGGTGGTCATATGTCTGGGTATGCTACTACCCAGAAGATCTTACGAGCAGGGTACTTTTGGCCTTCTTTATTTAACGATTGCATAATTGTCATCCAAAAATGCCACGCTTGCCAGACCTATAATCATAAGATTTGGTCACATCCCTCTCCTCTTCAGCCTGTGGTCTTCGTTGGTCCCTTTGCAAAATGGAGCATCGATTTCATGACATGTCACCCCCACTCGGCCAGGGGGCATGGATACATTATTGTAGCCATAGATTATTTTACGAAATGGGTCGAGGCGATGCCGACATTTGACAATACTGGAAAGACCGCAACATTATTCATTTTTAATCACATCATAGCCTGTTTTGGTGTGCCTCAAGCTATCGTTACCGATCATGGTAGCCATTTCAAAAACTTCATGATGTCCGAACTCACTGAAAAGTTGGGTCTTCACCATGAAAACTCAACACCCTATTACCCACAAGCCAACATCCAAGTTGAAGCGATTAATAAAGTTCTCATAACCATGCTTCGACGAATGATAGGGATTCACAAAACAAGTTGGCACATAATGTTGTTTTAAGCATTGTGGGCTTATAGGACATCCGTTAATTCTGCTAGTAGGTTTACAGCTTTCCGGTTAGTCTATGGTCTGGAAGCCATTCTCCCGATTGAATGCGAAATACGCTCTTTAAAACTAGTTGTTGAACTCCTACCAAACACTTCTGCTGAGGAAGAACGTCTATTGTATCTCATGCGATTAGACAAAACTTGACGCAATGCCACCCTAGTCATAAAAGCCCAGAAGAAATGTGTCAAGGCCCAATATGACAAACATGTCAAGCGTTGCGTTTTCTCCGAAGGAGATCTGGTTCTCCTCTACGAACAAGATCAAGATATGCTAGGGGATGGAAAATTCGAAGCCATGTGGAAAGGTCCTTATATCGTTAGACGAGTTTTGGAGAAAGGAGCTTACGAGTTAGTAGATTACGATGGTATCCCTTTGAGTGAACCCAGAAATGGGTTATACTTTAAGAAGTACTATGCATAAGATCACCTGTGCACGAGTACTTGTATTTTATTGTATCATACTTCTTGTGTGTTATTGTATTATGTTTTTGTCGTTATCCGGTCTTTGCCCTTATGTGACGCTGTGTTTGATATCCAGATGTCGGAGTCTTCGCTACCCCACATTGGCTTCGCTGATGGCGCTAGCCGTAGTACTTAGAACCTTACTTCTGCTGCATGGGCAATTTACGCCCCTACAAACGAACTTGTCACTCTACGAGGTGTGTGCCTTGGCCGTGCGACCAACAATATTGCAGAGTATAGCATCGTTATTGAATTTTTGATTGATGTTATCTCTCTTGGTATCCGTCACTTGGTTGTGTGATTCGATTCGCAGCTCGTAGTACTACAGTTAAGTAATGTCTATGCTATTCGAAGTCCTACTTTGCTAAGGGTATATTTGCAAATTCGCCTCTTGGAACGTTATTTTGATTATATTGAGTATCAACATATTCCTATATGTCTAAATACATTAACTGATCCATTATCTAACTATATATTAGACAGACATTTGGGTCATTTATAAATCAATCACATCAACTTTCACACAACACAAGACAAACCGGTAGAAGTCATATGTATATATAACGATCAAATTTTTTTTTACAAAAAAGTTTTGTCCGAGGACCAAAATTTCAAAATCTGAAGCTCATAGCTTCTACAAAGTAACGTCATGGATGACGTTCATGGTAACACACGACTGCTCGGGAAACCCTATGAAGAATTCGACCAACTGACTCTTACACCCCCATTGTATGACGTTGATAATGTCGCTGAACCTCTCCAAGAGGCATGTCTGGAATGTCTATTGTCAAACCCTCCAGGTTTTGTTCCACTGCTTCATAATATTCAGCGTCCCATCATGGCACTGGAGCCACCTCTCCTTGTCGCTGAATAGGAGAAGTACCAGGTGGTTGATAAGGCCCCACGTCTGTGTCATTAAAAAAGAAGTTTTGTAATTAGACCTTGGACGAACGTAAAAACATTTGCATATCATAAAATGCACAAAAACATTTAAAAAAAAAATGTGTACTTCTTACCGATATCCCCCCACTGAGCGCCCTCAGGAAAGGACAAGTTCGGATCTCCTCGGAAGTCCAACCCGGCATAGGCATAATCATCGACCATCATCATCTGTGGTCACAACCAGTCAAAGAAAGAATCATTGTATTTGATTATTGGTCCAACTACATGCTAGGCCATGAGGTTACACCACCTCAGCATTCTCAGATCCTCTGGAGCCGGTAAACCCCACTCAACCTGCAACCTCAGTAAGGGAACCCTCTCAAGAAATAAGGACACAAACAAAGACCCATACCCAAATTGCTTCAGGTCACCTCTCCTGCATTTAGTCAACTGCCTCTTCAAAATACGAAGGACTTTGTCTGCCCAGTTAAAGACCTGAGGCTCAGTACACTCTATGGCATACTAAAAGTATCTTTGGAGAGCCATGTGTGGAGCAACGCTCCTGGCCATACGAGAAATGGTGAACAAAATAGTGCGAAGGGTCAAATACTACACCCCCCAAATGGCCACTTTTCCTTTGCTCCTTTCCGCCTCTGGAACACAGTACAAACGATAGTATTCACTCATAGGCAGCCCACCACCTCTGCTACCAGTCAAACTAGCGTGGTACCCACGCCATGGCAGTCCTGTCAAGAAGTAAACGTCCTCGATATCCAAGGACAATGTGTGGACCCCGACGTGGATTACTTTTTGGTCCACGTCCCACATATGAACGAGGTACTCCAACAGTCTGACTTGGGCCCTCATACCCGGGATGTGAAAGAATTTCAGGAGACCACAGTCTCGCAAAGTGGAAACAGTTCCTGGATTATTCCCGACAATAGCATCATCTTATTCATGCTCTTTTTCACGCCATTCCGAAACCATGGTGATAGCCAAATGCCTGCATAAGAAGCATAAGAAGAAGGTCAACAACTCTCTTCAAGACTTGGTATCTTTTTCATTGAGCAAACTTCAAAGAAATTTTTCACTTTGCGGTTCTCGCAGGTGCCCTTTAGGCACAGTGTGAGGTTCTCGCAGGTGCCTTTGGGGCCACTTGCGAGAATGATGTATTCTCGCAGGTCCCATGTGGTTGGCCTACAAGAATGGTTGAGCGCAAATTTAACCCCTAAAACAAGCTCAAAAACAAGAATTTTACCAATAAAAATGAAAAATTGAACCACGAAAAGATAGAAGACAAGGAGCTTACCTCACTGCCGAAGACACTTTGTCGAATGGATGCTCGTACCTCCCACAATTGAGCGCCGAAATTCAAGGGCAAAAGAGGGGTTTCGGGCTAAAATATTGGCAAAGTTACAATGAATATGGTAAAAAGAACTTCTACCCATTTATATTTACTTTTACCATTTTTGTGGGTTTTTATAATGGTTTTATTTATCTAACCTAATGCCTAATACCCTTATGAGTGTGACTTTTTGCAGACATGATGACTTCGATGTTCATACACAAGGATACAGATGTTTTTTTTTCTCTTTTTCATCGCACGTTTAAGTTGTTTTTTATAGTTTTTTGCACAAAACCTCGAGCTTGGTCTTTGTCCATTCTCACGCTTGAAAATATCTGAGAACGCAATCGAGCATACTTTTATCATTTTTTCAGGCTCAACAAGGTTATACAAAAAAGGAACCCCCTGGAGTCTTCTTTAAGCTCATTTCAGACTCTCTAAACATGAAAAGATCGCCGAGTGACCTTGCTATTTTCATGCTCGTTAAAGTATTTGAAGAAAGCGTATGTTGAGCGATAATTTATCTCTTTTTTGGTCTCATCAGACTATTTTACGAAAAAGGAACTGAGGGAGTTCTCTTTTGAGTGTTTTTCCAGACTCTATAATCATGAAAAACCTTCGAGTTTTCTATCTTTGGACTCGTTAAAAAAACATTGACAGACCCCTAATGGGACTGAACCACTCCTTCCTAGGGTTCGTTAAACATACTTCGAAGGACTCATCTGAATGATGAGATTATATAAACAAGCATATGTTATCCTCCTCAAGCTTGCGTAAAAATAAAGAGGTACTCTCCAGAATTGGTGGGGGGAAATTTGGAAAAGGGATGTGTTTTCGTATTCATATTATTAGCAGTAAGTGTCGCTCTTGAACATGACACCCCCTTATTCATTATCTGAAGCCGGTTTGGGAAATCCATTTGTCTCTCATTCGATTTGCTACAAGGTCATATCTTGATTCGTCTCTGAGTCAGTGCTGCCAAATCATTGGTCGTGTCATTCATATGTTCAAGAGAAGTTCATCCGAAATTGAGTCGGCCATATGCAATTGTCCATCCTCTCCATGTCGGCCTTCCCTGTGTCTAGTTCAACTTACATCATACTCTGTTCCGCCTTCAAAATCTGTTACTCATTTCGTGTCATTGATGAGGAATACATCAAGGCCCTCCTGTGACGAGTTTTGTTCCGTTGACTCCAGCTCATTATCCAGAAACAAGACATAGAAATCATTTGGTACCTTGGAACTTGCATGCCTCAATGGCAGGTTTCCTTGCTTTCGACAGTGGGTTTTCATCATTGACCCCTGATCGAGAGATTATGTCGGGTGTTCGAACTCAACTCATTTATTCACATTCAATGGATTGTACTAGTGTACCTTGGGAGTCATTGACATTAATTGTGATTTCCCTCACACTTGTTAACGGTTTCATCAATAACCGGTAATCAAGTGGTTTCTACCATGTTCGACTTCAACACATGTAATCACATTCTTAGATTCATACTTTCAGGTGACGGGACTGAAGACCTTGGGTCCCATCTCTTTGATCCAGGTGGTGATGGAATATGTATAATTTGCTGATACATAGATCCACTTTGTATGTCTCGTGGATATGTCATCTTGATTTGAAATTTCTTGCATGGATCCACAGTGTATTCTTGGTGGCTATGCGATATTTTGACGGCATGGATCCACAGTGTATGATTGGTGGCCATGACCTATGTTTATGATGTCATCAATCTGTGATCTGAGTATGGGAATGCCTACCTCAAGGCTAGTATGATATTCTGCAGATTCTTGGTTGTTTGCAGGTTTCCGATTAGGTGCGCTCCTGGTTTCCAACACACACACAGTTTACAAAGTATTTAGGCTGTCACTGATTCCGGCCTTATACTTTGGGGGGCATTCTATTACCCATGATTTTGGTCATCTAGATGGTGTATTAACAATGGTGTACTCAGGCTCCCAACAAGAACTTTCTTCTGAGAAAAGTAGCATTTATCTCCTTCCAGAAAACATATTTTTAAAGAGAGTTCGTAGGCTGCTTATAGACTAGGGTGCGAGAATGGCCCATTCTCACAGGCCACCTTCAGCTAGGGTGTGAACTTCTCGCAATGTGCTCTATACTTAGGGTGTGAACTTGTTTTCAACCTTGGAAAAGGGAAGAAGTCTCGAGGGTTCTAGAAGGGAATCTTCTAGAAAATGGGTTGGCATTCAAATGGTTATCATTTTACTGGTTTCCCTGATTTGGTGAGATCATTCTCATCCATGTAACCATCTCATCCTCTCCTATATATTGATAGGATTCTCATGGAAAAGGTTAAGAAATATTAATTGAAGAATTGGTGAAAGAATTGTGTGAAGAACCCAACTTGAACAAAAGTTTGGAGACTCTAGTAGGTCTATCAAGAAGAATTGGATCTTCTTCATGTAAAGATAGAGCAAGTGTGTGTGTTGGAACCAAGAGTCACCGAAAGGAATCTTGCGACATCAAGGCGATCAAGTTATATCTTATACTTTCGATTAATATGATACAGCGACATGTCCTTTTCCCATAAAGTCATTCTTATTTTATTGTGTAATTCCTTGATCATATACATAAGTTGACGATTGAATACAGTTTGTTATCTTCACTTTGGTTGGTTTGTGTTGTCTTCGTCTTGACCTCATGAGAGCACCAAAGCGAAGTGGGAGAAACAAAAACCTAAGGAAGCGATACAAAGCTATGTCACTTATTCCTCCCTACTAGCTAATTCAATGGTCACAACTTAGGAAAAGAGTCATGTCCTGTCCTGTTTTGTTCTAGATCCAGGTGGATCTAGGGAGATCTGTTAGTGTTCGCACCTACCGATTAGTCCGATAACAAACATTTATTCTTCTAGGAGATATGTCTGGATTAGAAGAATGGATCTTGTGTTACTCTATGGAGTGAGTGAGTCATCCAACATCATGTCTGATTACTCAAATAGAGTATGGTTTTGAGAGATGATGCAGCTGATGACAATGATAGTGATGATGGTGCTCATGATCTAATCATGAGATATTCTATACGACTATGTTGATGCTACCGGGTAAATGGTATGTTTGTGCTCAATACCATTACCTTAAATACCTCCCTAGCTAGGATGGAGTGTTGATATTATGGTAGTTGCGGGAGGTATTTACCTCCACGTGTAAACCTGACAAGAATAGAATATTCTAGGAATCAATAAGAAACCCTAATTAGTTCACTGATAACACTAGAAGATAAGTCGAATCAAGAGGATAACTTGTATTAGGTTATTATCCTCCAAGAGAAGAAGTCAGCTAAAGGAAATATTATATACTAAGTAAATATGCACCCAGAATGAGAAGTCGACCCATGCAGTTTGTCAGTTTTAGTATAAATATGGGAGGCCAATCTTCATTCTGAAAGGCATTCTCAGAGCTGCAGAAGCAACACTTGTGTGCACTGCAGTTGGCCAGTTTGTGCACAAATTTTGAGAAGAGTTGTCGTTGCAGCTACTGCATCTAGACGATTTTGGTTTTGGCTTGGAATCTCTCTTTGTTATGGTTTGGACTCTCTGATCAACTATTGTTACTCCTATTTGGTGCATTATCCTTAGAGAGAGGTGTGTTATCTTGTTTGGCTATCTATCCTAGGGTTTGCTTCCAGAATGATTCTCTGTTAATCTTAAGGTGCTCACGGGTGGCTTCGGCCTATGGTTGGGTGAAAATAGTGATATTGTATATGGTTAAATGAACACATCCATCATATTCTAACAGTTTGATGCTACTGATGTGAGACCATGCCTTCCATATCACATAGTCTTTCAGATAAGGGTTGTTTGCAACCATCTCTTAGTTAAAAGAATCATCGTTGATGAAGGAGCTTCCACATGTATGATGTCTTTGTCATGATGGAAATCCATCAGTTCTACTAAACTTACCCCTTCTCCTACAATTTTGACTGCTTTTGATGGACTCTCATTTCAACCACATGGTATGATTTCTTCATGTCCGATCACGCTAGGGGGGAAGTATGTTTGTGTAGAGGTTGAATTAGTCGACGCACCCCCCAAATATAATATATTTTTAGGAAGAAGTTGGACTTATGCCATGATAGTTGTCATCTCAACAGTTTTTTGGATTATATGCTTTCCCCATGAGGGAAGAAGAGTAACTATTGATTAGGTGGCATCCAACCTTTTTGGCACGGAAGTTAATCCTAGTTCTACTATCCCTTTGTTTGAAAACTCTCAGGAGACCATTGAGAGCATTGGTTGTGGGATGTACCCTTCACTAATGGGATCTTTTGATTTCCCCACACTGATTTTGTATGTTCATGGTACTCTGATTAATAGGGTCACTTCATTTAGGACGTAGTATATACTGGACCCATGGACCCTTCCCTCGCCATCCAGTATGGTTCAAGTCCGAGTTCATGTTAGAATGGCCAAACCTTTGTCAAGCCATTTGAAATAGCTTATTGAGTGATTGAGTAGGACGATCCATGTCAGAATAGATTATCGAGCCATTCAGTAGGCCACAATAGACTCAGATCAAACTTCAAAGGTCAGTGAAAAGGATGATGTCTTTCCTCAGCTTATCTGAGCTCAAATATCTTCAAGCTCTCAACATTGTTTAAGTAGCATATTTCCTTCAGGCGGAGCAATTATCGAGGTGATGTTCGTAGTCAAAAGGCCATGGGAGGATTTGCATCATAGATCGTATTTCATTCCTGAAATCGATCGAGTAGAGAGTGGAGATTTCAAGTCAACCATTGTTAGAAGTGTTGATGGGGTAGTCATTCCCTTGGCCATACATGGTCTCTTTGCCGAAGGAAACATGGTTAACATATCGGAAACAATCCCAGTCAAAATTTCCAGGAATCCTGGAATCGTCAAAAACGTCTTTATTGGAGTTGAATGCTCATAGGATGAGATCATTCAACATACAACACGCTTCAAGGAATTTTGAGATATGTTCGCATGGTCTTATGTCGAAATTCCTGCCATTGATCCTCGAATAGTTCAACATGAGATTTGAACCTATGAGAATGTAAATTCGATTCGACTGAATTTGAGACCTATGAACCTAAGAAAGGCAACAAAAATAAAGGTAGAATTTGAAAATCCGCTTAATGCAATATTTATCTACCCAGTTCCTCTGGTGGAATGGGTCTCGAACCCTATTCCCGTTGATAAGAAGCATGGTACGATTTGTGTTTGCATGGATTTTAGGGACTTAAATGAGGCGTGTCCTAAAGACAACTTCCTGACACCATTCATTGATCAGATCTTGGATGAGTGTGCAGGGAGCGAGATCTTCTCGTTTATGGTTGTTTTTTTGGGCTACAACCAAATTGAAATTCGTTTGGAATACCAAAACAAGACGGCGTTCATATGTCCCTGGGTATGTTCACTTATAGGAAAATGTTGTTTGGTATTAAAAATGTTGGTGCAACATTCCAACGGGCCATGATGTTTTCCTTTCATGACTTGAAGAACATATTGGAGGAATAATTAGATGATATCATGACTCACTTGTGCAAGACGACCCAACATCTCTTACTCCTCATCTTAGTTTTTGAATGGTGTCATTTCTACAGGATCCTATTGAATCCACACAAGTGTATTTTTTGTGTCACCTCTGGTCATCTTTTGGGATTCATAATTTCGACAAAAGGGATCACGATTTACCCTTTGAAGGTTGAGGAAATAACTCAGTTTCCTCCCCAACGTACATTCAGAAAACTTTAGAGCCTACAAGGAAAGGATAATTTCCTCAAGAATTTTGTTCCAGACTATGCTAACATAACAAAGGGATTAATGCGCCTTTTGAAGAAAGGGGTCCCATTCTATTGGGATGAAGCTGAACACTGTTCTTTTGATACTTTGAAGAAAGAGATTTCTTTTAATCCTTTGTTGAGCCCCCCTAATTATAATCGATACTAATAGTTGTATTTGGCAGCAGTTGAGTCTTTGATTGGCATGATTTTAGTTCAGGAGGATTATGATCTCCAAGAGAATCTCATCTATTACTTGAGCCTCACTCTCATGGGTCTTGAACTTAGATATTCGCATGTAGAGAAACTGCCACTGACAACTTTTCATGCTGTCCAGTGGCTCCGACATTACATTATATCGCGAAAGATAACCGTCATCGCCACGATCAATCCATTTCAATATGTTTTGACTAGGATAATTATTAGCGGGAAGTACAACAAGTGGATTGTTGTGCTTAAAGAGATTGAATTGGAATTTGCATCTGCAAAGTATAAGAATTCTTTAGTCTTCATCAAGCTGATGTTAGAGTTTTCGGTAGAAAACGAGGAAGGTGAAATGACAGAGTCATTTATAAATGAGCACATTTTCCTCATCTCGTCTTCCAATTCGTGGTATGGGGATATCCTTATATATCTCCAAACTTTGAAGTTCCCTCTGCACTGCTCAAGAGATGAGCAATGAAGTATCTTTCATATGGAAACAAACTACCTCATTATCACTAACACTTTGTATTCACGAATGGTGGATTCAATCCTTCAGTGTTTCTTAAATCTCGAAGAAGCAAAGGTTATTTTGAATGACTTCCATAGTGGATCATGTGGTGGTCACTTATCTAGGTTGGAAACAAGCCAAAAACAATTGTGTGCAACATATTTTTGGCCTACGATCTTTAGAGATTGTGTTGAAACGGTCAAGAAGAGGCATCCATGCCAAATTTTCTCTAACAAATTTTTTTTACATCCTTATCCAATGTTTCCCATCATCACTGTTGGCCCATTCACCAAGTGGGGGGTTGATTATTTGACATGCCATCCGGCTTCGACTAGGGGGTTGTTGACACCGAGGGACTACAGAGTCTCCAACATCAACATTTTCACCTCTCTTGGGGCTAATCGAGAAGAGATAGGATTGTTACCCTAAGATTTAAGCCCCGGACAAGAAATCACATTGAACCCTAGACAAATTTTACCCTAACCTATAATCCAATCACAAATTCACCTATAATCCAATCACAAATTCCTTTGCATTATAATTTAACTTTTTAACAATATTTTTTTTTACGATTTTATGATTTGTATAGTATTTACATATTTAATAACTTCTATGTGAAGTTTATATATTTGTAATGACAAAATTAAATTAATAAAAGAAATACAAAATACAAAAATAAAAAAGCAATATTTTTATTTTAACAAAAAAACTAACTAAAACAAAATTAACTAAAGCTAAAAAAATAATTAATAAACAATATTAATTTTAAAGTAATTTAATTACATGAAAAGTTTATTCCCTAACAAGACCAGCTGCAGAGCAGCAAGTCCCTGCCTTCACACATTCTTTGTCTCGTCTTGCTAATGCCATGCACTCCTTATAGTATTGATCACCGATATTTGGGTTATGACATTCCTATTCCCTACACACTTCGTAAATTAAAGTTTGATCTGCATTTGTGCTGGCCATGTGTTTTCATACTGACGTAAACATACATGCACACACATGTCTTCACCATCACTTGAAAGTTGAAGGTCATTCAAAATGTTCTCTTGTTCCTGACGATTTTATCGATTTAATGGTTTTTTTTCCAAGAAATTGAGTCATTTCAAAGAGACCTAAATTTCAGTGGCTTTACTTTAAATGATGATATTTCCCGATTTAACTCACCATTTGTCATATTTGTTCCTGCATGGATAGCGTGCGGAGGCAGGATAGCGTGTGGACCATGGAATAACCGTCACTAAATCCCGAAGCTTAGAAGAGAGCCAAGTTCAATTCCTTCCACTAAACCCCGAAGCTCGAAAGAGAGCTTTAATCTTTTCCTTTGATTTTGCTTGATGAAGGTTTTAGGCGGCTTGTAAAACTGTTGGAGACAAGACAGAAGAATTCCCCTGGAAGCTTCAACTCCTCATCCCACAATAGATTGTAAGTTGCGAGGAAGATGACTCGATATTAGGAAGAAATTTCCTACTCTGAATGCAGCGATCTTATGAAGACGCATGGGAGTAAGAAAAGAGCACTTTAAGTCCCCATACATGCAAAGGCCCATATATTTACAATCCTGGTTTCCTGATAAAGGTTTTGGCTGCACTGCATTACACATTTTCATCGTTACACGTTCACGAGATTCGAACCAGAGATCTATTGCTATTGATGTTTCTTGAATCGACATTTTTTCAGTCGAAATCGCAATCATGTACGGGTTCGAATCCTTAACTTTCAATATCCATGGAGGATACCTAGAGGCAATTGCACGAGGGTATCGATTAGTTCTGTTGACTGCAGCCGATTACAATAATTTATCCTAGTGCGAGACATTGGATGACACTAAAATGCATCTTGCCGCCACCGACTAAGGCCCCTGCCCCTACCTACAAAATGGTAACACATCTTTTCAGTTTCTTTGCTAGAAAAAAGGTTCATTCAATATGAAAATTTGTAGAGTTAGCAGCCTAAAAATATTGGTTTCTTGTTCAACTAATGTTTGAAGAATGAAGTTTACATGGAAGCACTTAAACATGTCATGCCAAAAGAATACTGTAACATAGATTCAAAAGGAAGAAGGAAAATGCTATGGATGTTCGAAGCACAAAGTAAGAGCTATAAATGAGAATCCTGGAGTTTGAGAGGCTTCCAGGGCATTGAACACAGTGATAGCTGAGAGATAAAATGACCTCTTCCAGTCACCTTTACTCAAACCATTTGGAAATTCGCCATTGTCATGGAGAAAGCTATCTATATCTCTGCAGCAGCTAGCAAACTGGGCAGAGCTTAATGAACTTTTTTTATCGACTTAAGAGAAAAAAAGATGCAGTTGAAGAGCATCATGGTTTGGATTTCACGGCTGAGCTGGCTGGTTTGTGCATGGAGCTTGGCATCATTTATTATTAATCCATGGTGCCACACTCTTCCTCAAGAAGCTCAAATCCTCTTGCAAATGAAGGAAAGCTTCAAGAATGATCCCTACAATGCATTGGACAACGGGATGTTAGGCCAATGTGCCTTGCAATTGGGATGGAATCACCTGCGACAATTCTACAGGTATGGTCATTACAAATCTCTCAACGACCCTCTCTATTCTGGTCTATTCAATTTGCAGATCTTGGAAAATCTCCATTTGGGTTGCAATAACTTGTATGGGATTCTCGGGTGATTTCTATTATTCTGCCTCTCTTTGTTCTTGAACCACATAACACTCTTGGAATTTTATGGTTTGCTAATGATTTCATTATATGCAATGTGCAGTGATAGCCATGGGAAGGCGGTGAGGTAGCCATGGAGGAGGTAGTGAGGAGATCGCGAGGCGAGGTGAGGAGGTGGATACGTGGCACTATGGATTGATGTGCAGTGTGCCACCCTGACAAACTGCAACCATAGTGAGAGAGCGTGGTGTCAGAACCAACAAATTAATCACCGGGAAAATTGTTTTTTATAAATCATTTCTTATTTATGACAATTGAGAAAAAGAAATCGGCGTAGGCTAAAGGCCAAACGAAACCGACCTTTGCCGGCCTCCGGCCGACTACCTGTCCCTACGCCCCGACTCCCGTTGCCGATCCCCTCCGCCCTCCGGCCAGCTACGCCCTCGTCCATACACGCCATCACCCCATCCCATACATCCCCGCCATTACTTCACCACCTACCCACCCATCCCCGCCATCAATTCACCACCTTCGCGTCCCTCCTCAACCTGAACCCGCTGC
>JZKD02S1672747.1:1880609-1897104 GCA_000966675.3 Picea glauca
CCATACACCAGGGAAATAAAGACAAATCATGTGGTTTTGAACCAATAAAAAATTTGAATTCAGAAATCTTTTAAATAACAAAATTAATTTGTTTTTGAAAATAAATAGAGATAAAACATAATTTGATGTCAACTTTAGAAATGGTAATAAATGTGTTTTTCATAAACTCCAAAAAGCACCAACTAATATCACAAATTGCACCTATTAATAGACAAATTGCACACATTAATATACAAATTGCACCCATTAATCGAGGGTCAATGATAGTTGACTGCTAAAGAAAGATAGAGTCCCTCGCCCAGGCAGGGACTAATAATAATCGAAGAATATAGAAATAACATTTTTATTTATGATATAACATTTTATATTTTCGTTTATGAGTTAATATGCAATAAATAAATAAAATCAAAATTGTGAAGTAATCAAAAGAAAGTTATGCGCATAAATAGATTAAGAAAAGCTTATCAGATATATTACTTTGAAGTATATATAAAAGTAACATTTTTTTTTTTATGATATAACATTTTTTGTTTTTATTTATAAATTATGATGAAGTAATAAAATTAAAATAGTAAAATAAACCAAAGTTTATGTGCATCAATCAGTTAGTAAAAACTTTATAAACATGATTATTTACAATATAAATGTGTTTTGTTTATTCTTTTAAAATTTTAACTAACTCTTTTATTTTATTCTGAAATCAAATTTTTTAATAAATAAAGAAGAGAAAAACTAAGGATTTTAAAGAAAAAAAATATAAATATTCTAGAACAAAAAAGAACTGATTTTCATTAAAAAGCTTTTCATACAAAATCATAAATCTTTAAAATCTGCAAGCCTCTGCTTAGACTAGGTCTAGGTATATGGTCTTTAGCCTTTCTAGATTCAACATACAATAGAAAGACCAAGCATGAAAATGGAAAAGAATGTTGAGCCAGAAATGGGATAAAGAAATGGTGGTGAATCACAAAGAAGAAACTTGCATACATAAACCGATTAGCACGGAATACAATCGAGCCTTAATACATCAACTGAAAAGTAAATCTTTACCTTGTGAAGGCCAGCAAGCTCATCCTCACTTATCCCTTTCGTTTCTTTGTAAAGCCACCTGTTACCGACAATTCTGTCAATCTCTATTGAAGATGTAATAATATAATGAAATGAAAAAGTCCTCGCAACACTCACAACATACTATTCTCTGAAAATTCTGCTTAGGTTCTCTCTCTAAATTTTTCTAACTTTCCTTATTCAGAAATTTATGTCTTCATAACCATCTCCTCCTCAATGGTTGTGCACTGCTTTATTTAAATGATTGGGTGAGTAGTTAGGGTAGTTCATGAATGAAATACACAGGTGTTGGCAGCCACACATGATTTTGATATTTAAACATGATCGGAAGAAATTGCATTTTTCTGTAGCATCCATCACCTCAATTTTGTAAACATTTTGAGAGTTTCGAGATGACTACTTGATTAAAATCTGCCCTTATTTCTTATTGTTTGCATTTTCGTTTTTGTTTTATGTTTAATTCATGACTATAAGCATGAATTAAACATAAAACTTAGCTTGGTGTTATAATTTTGTGTCTTAGAAACATTTTTTAAAGGTCACCCATATTTAATCAAAATCCAAATCTAATGGTTGAGTGACCTCTTTTCGATGTTTTGGTTTTAATATGGTTGTTACATGGTTTGTTTTTGATTTGTGAAGACCCCTTGATATTTTTTATAGTCCTCTCGTGAATTCAATGGTCGTACCAATAATCATACAAATGAATACACACCTATTGTACTCACGTCCTCACCTCACCTTGCTAGCCTAACACATTAATGAGCCATTCATTGCATGCATAGGGTTTTAGTACTATGTAGTTTTGGCTCTCATCACAAGGGATGGTAATGATTACAATCAAACCCATGGTTCTCACTCCCACCATCTGAGTTATGATAATACATATGCTATGTTATTTTTTTGTCTCCTCTCCATTCAAACTTGTTCTGGTTGCTCCCATGATTCGAACCTAAAACTATCCAGAGTAATTCATGTTGCATTTTGGTTACATTTGTCATGGCGCCTGTCATTCACTTGGGTCTGAATGTATGCCAGGCTTTACTTTCTCATGACAATGCGATTGAGGACCTAAAAAGCCATGGCTGGGATGTTTTCCTTAAGAAATTTGAGGGTTATAATCTTCGGGTGGAAAAAGATTTCACACAAACCTTCGATGGTTGCAGAGCTAAAATTGGGGACACAYAGTTAGAATTGACATAGGAGTTTGTGAGCAAAGAAACTGGGCTTCCATCAAAGGGTGAAAAATGGTTCAAAAACACTCGAATTGATTGAGTCCTGTAGATTTTGTTTATGACATCYCGAAAGATCATATGTTGTGTAAAAGGTATTCCTATCTCCCTAGTAAAACCTAGATGACATAGTTTGTTGWTAATTCTCAAGCAGTTTGTGACATGCGAAGGTYAATATAGACTGGTCTTCCTCTAACATATCTRTTTCCTCATGATTTTCATTGGTTTTGATTTAGATAYGTCATTTTATTTGTTGAKATGTCTCTATAAGATTTCCAAATGATATAAATGACATGGTGTCGATTCAAGCCTGTTCCATCACGAATTGGTTAAGATATTGTTGATGTATCACCTGTCGACTGTAGGTGACTGTTGGGAGAATTTTTTGATGAGGAATGGTTTTTCCCAGACTGATCCTACAACCAACCCTAACTTAGACAAGCCACTGATTGAAGACCAGTTCGATATTTCAATTAATGGACCAGAGTTTACCAGCAAAACCCCTCTAGATGAAGGGACGCCGAGTAAGTCTTCACCCACAGGATTTCCTGAGCAAGAGACTGTTGAATTGAAGGTAATTGACTCTCTTGTTCATGATATTGATGTTAGCTTGAACGTTATTATTAAGTCGAGTGTCGAGAAACCTTGCAAAGGACCAAAACAACAGTGCACGGACTTAGGCTTCAAGAACAAGAAGGCAGGTCGCCTAATTTCAAGGAAACTAAGGAACTGAAACGATACTCATATGAGTTTGATCGGTCCGATCAAGATCAATGATGGTTCGGATCTTGAGATAGAAGATTTTCTAGTTCTAGAAGATCCATAATTTCAAGGTTCTAGGAAGAAAGTTATCGTTCCTACTGAACCTTATGATTTAATGACAAATTTTCTACCATGCCTTAAAGGTAAAGAAGGGTTCTCCGGTATTATGCATGATCAGAAGCAAACAACATGTAAGACTGATACACCCCTGTTTGGCAGTGCACTTCATCGACCTGCCATATCTCCTATACAATGTGATGTATGTTTCCATTGGGTCGAGTAGTATTACACCGACATTCCTCTCCTACAGTCCCGAATTAAAACTCTTACTGCCTAGAATGATTTGTTGAGGCAAGAAAACCTTGATCTCAAGGTGCACGCAGAGAGGAAAGCTAAACGTATCAAGAGATCAGGAAACATAGTCATCAAGAATACAACCAGTGTCAAGGCAATAATAAATTCTAAACTACCCGACCCCTCTTTGGTTAACGTTTAATGGTAAAACAATTTTGTTCTATTTTTGTTGTCTAATTCAAAATAAGTCGATTTGAAGTTTGATTTTATTTACTAAAATTAAGACTGGCTACATAATCTTCGATTCTGTAGCCAAGTCTCTTTTTAAATAAAAATTAGTAATTAGTTATGATTAATTATTTTTCCATTTTATTAAATTTGTTTTCTTTTTTCAGGAAATTAGAGATTTTGTTGTTGATTACTGGGAGGAAATATTTTTCAATTATATGCAAGTGATTAGTATTTTATTTTTTCTTCATGTTTTAGAGAAACTTTGATCTATTCTTAAATAAAACAACTCTGTTATAAGTGGTTTCTAATCCATTATTTTTGTATTATTACTTAACTTTGTGAAATCCAACTCTATCCTGTGAGATATGAATATGTGATCTCAAGTTACTTTAACTACTGTTCACTTTGATAGTGAAGGACATCTTTTCCTGGAATAGATTATGGACATGTAATTCTTATAACTATACGGACCAGTGGTTCACATTTTGGCTTTAGACCAATGTGATATTGTTCCATTTATGTTTTTCCTTTCATATTATGAGATATCAATATGTCATGTAGCTTTAGTCTCATTAGCATGTGATGTTTCATCTTATTCTGTGCTTCAAAATTTTGTCTATAACTTGTTGTTCCATATATTATATATGTGATCGTTATTTCAACTTTAATATCATGACTTATGCTTGATGTTTAGGTGATGTATCCAATGAATGTTTCACATTGAAGTTTATTTTATTGTAATCATTCATAATCACAAGGTCACTGGATCTACATTTTTGCTACTCTATTCCTATATCCTAGTTGGCAATAAACACCTTGAGTTTATTCGGGAGACATTAGTACAAGCGTGCCGCAGATTTCTCTCACAGGCAAGATAGCTAGAGTTTTGGATCGCATAGAGACATAGACACATTATGAAACTAATCTCAGGTTAGCTTTATTTTTTGTTATTAGTTTATTTATTACTGAAACAAGACCATTTGAATTTGTTGTGACCATTACTCTATCCTTTCATATCATGTTTTATTAGTGTCTTTTTAATTTCTTCGATCTTAGATTATAAAACAAAAAATATAAAAAAATGTTATTTCTTTATCTACTTTCAAAAATAATTACCAAACATTGACTTCACAAGGCATTCACCAAAAACTTGAAAGTTGTAAATACTTTGCTTATAATCACATATTTATATTTCTGAAAACACTTGTAAACAATTAGATTAAAGTATATAGTATTATAGTTTTAGCTTTAGAGTAGTTTATTTCTTTTCTTTGTTTTAGGACCCTAGTTGGCTAATAGAACCATTAAACCCGTGAATAGATGACACCAAACGGCTTGGGTTAATTAGACAACCCCGGTCCGGATCTATTCTCCCAGTTGACAGTGTGTCACTTACGCCCGTCAACACCACGTGAATTGTCTTGAACCGTTCAACTAAAAAATTCGTTATTAATTTCATGTATACACCTTAGTTTGAGGTATCCACAAATACACTTTTTATCTATATGCGTTTTTCTGTCTATTATTTTCATTTTCTCGACATTTTTATAATAACCCCTAAATTTTCGTTTTGAAACCTCCTCATTGTTTAAAAAAAATATATAGTAATAATTTAATCATCACAATCGAATCCTCTAGTTCCTGTAGATCCTTCATGCATTCTTGAAGGATGGGAAGCGCACACTCATGCAAGGATCCTCTTGTTAGGAAGACTATCTCATCAAAGTGTTGTAATGCACCTGATGCGGGGAACTCCATCAATCTGATATTGATTTCCAATCACTAACAACTTCATCAACAATGCGGCTAATCCCAGCACAGTATAGCCCCGACTTTCAACGCTTTTAGATCCATAAAATTAAAAGAATACCTCCAAATCTATAGGCAAGGAGGAACTGCTTGTTCAAGTAGGAGATATCATCGAAAGTCCTTCAGGTTAGGTGGCAAGGGTGCTATGAAATTTCTGTCATATAACAATTCAATCATGAGGATTAATTTACCCTGTTATTTTTCCATGATCTGATGCACAGATTCATTCGTTGTGTTGATGAATTCAGTCGAGTGTCAAGGATCTATTAGCATAGGGACAACTCTTCGAATAATAGACTATGTCTTGCTGAAATCGTACCAGTAAAGCTCCATATCAATTCATTAATTGTCAATCATGGGGAGACAATAGATAACATTGGCAAGGTAGGATGTTGTTAACCTAGCAGTTCGCCCAGATACTGTGAATACAATAATAACTGAAGACTTGATATTAATTACCACACTTACTGCAGTAGTTGATCATCACTATTAACGCTTGATCAAAGGTAATGTCAGCAGATCTAACATAAGAAAATACGACTGCGTTGTCTATAAGTGATAAAGGATTCAGAAACCTGTAATCGATTCATTGTCCATGCCCATCACACTCAACTTTAAAGAGTAACACAATTCCTTTTTATCCTTGTCGGTGTATGGCTGCAATATGAAGATAATAACTTCTTCCACCTAAGAGGGGCATGCTCGATGGTGTCAGACTCTTTACCCTCTCTTTATTGGAACAAAGGATTAGCAACAATTTTATACAAGTTAAGATCTTGATTAAACTCATAATCATCTCCAAAAGAGGACTCATCAGCTATATCATTAAAGTCATGCTAGTCTACATCATTTGACAACTCATTAGCATCCTCGACAAACAAAAATGTGTCATAAATTGGTTTAACATGGTTAAGATTGACTTCTTCATTTGCCTAATAAAATTTTCCATCGCATGCGTGTGAATAAAAGGCTCGAGATGAAATATTATTTAGGGGTTGAGTTTCTTTATGAGGTTTAAGAATGGTGTCAGAGGCAGATTGGTCATTAAGAATCATAATATAATCATGATCCTCTTCACATCCACGTTCTTTACCACAAGTAGTGAATTCATCATAAATAGGCCTTAAGAGGGAGGGCTCCCATGAGATACTCCCAGCATGATCTGAAAATTGAGATTCAAGGAAGAAGAAGCGATCTTGTAAGCTCTTAATGATGGGGATTAAATAAGACAACTCCTAGTCTGAATCATAAATTCCAAATGAGTAACCTATTATATGGATTTGTTCCTCGAGGTTGAGTCAAGTGGATAAGGCTAGCTCTAGGTTTTGAACATTCTTTTCTTCTAACCAGCATCGGTAAAGAGGAGGTAGAAGTTCGTAGTAATGTAATATAGAATCCAAATTGGTAGGGAGAATGGGAGTAGGAATTAAATTGTATAACTTGATAAATTGAAGATTAAAAGTAAGAATCCTCTCATTATCCTTCATACTTAACTCTTAAATCTCTTAAGATGCTCGTAAGGATTATCCAAATGCCCAAAGGTAGAAGTAAACTAGTAAGACAACTCAAACCAGGTAGAAATGCACCCATCAGGAAGATTTGCAAATAAAGAGGCAACATAGCCCTGAAGTGAATTCATGAACAAAAACATGCAACTTTCATTATTATTTACTTCGAGAATGGTGCAGACATTCGAAAACGCACGCGGATATTCAATCATTGTAACAATTCCATTGCCATGAAAGAGAGGGAAATGATTCTGGAATTTGGGAGGTAATGGGTTCACCAGGTGAGCGAACTTCAAGGGAGTGGGCACAAACCAAGGAGAATTGTTTAGGTCTTCTTCAAACTCAAACAATCCATACTTGTGAACGACTTTCCCAGGGTTAGTAGCTGAAACCAAAGGGTTACAACCACCAAACATGCTTCCAATCGGTTGAGACAATGAGGTCTAAAAAGGGAAAAAAATTGAATGAATTAAAACAAAAACTAGGAACGAAACATTGAACAGCTCTCCCCAGTATGGTCGCATAAAATATGTTGACGTCGAGGGACTAGAGAGTCTCCAACATCAACATTTTGAACCTCTCGCAAGGCCAAGTGAGAAGAGGCGACAATGTTACCCTAAGATTTAAGCCCCAGACAAGAAATCGCATTAAAGTCTAGGCCAATTTTACCCTAACCTATAGTGCACGCATGAATTCCTTTGCATTATAATTTAACCTTTTAACAATATTTAATGTTTTTGCGATTTTATGATTTTTATGCTATTTACAATTTTAATAACTTATATGTAGAGTTTATACATTTGTAGTGATAAAATTTAATTAATAGAAGAAATGCAAAATAAAAAAATAAAAAAGATTTTTTTTTTTTTTTTATTTTAGAAAAAAATAACTAAAACAAAATTAACTAAAGCTAAAAAAAATTATTTACAGTTTTAATAACTTATATGTAGAGTTTATACATTTGTAGTGATAGAATTTAATTAATAGAAGAAATGCAAGATAAAAAAATAAAAAATAATTTTTTTTTTGTTTAGAAAAAAATAACTAAAACAAAATAAACTAAAACTAAAAAAAATTAGTAAACAATATTAGTTTTAAAGTAATTTAATTACATGAAAAGTTTATTACCTATCCATATTTGAAAAATATAGAAATAACATTTTTTTTTAATGATATAACGTTTTATAATTTTATTTATGAGTTAGTATGTAATAAATAAAAAAATCAAAAGAGTGAAGTAATAAAAAAAAAGTTATGCACATTAATAGATTAAGAAAAGCTTATCACATATATTAGTTTGAAGTATATATAAAAGTAACAATGATATAACATTTATTGTTCTTATTTATAAATTAGAATGTAGTAATATTAGCACAGCTACAAACTCGTGATTGGTGAATGTCGAAAGATTTAGGCTAATAAAATTCTCAACACAGTGAAAATCTATAAGGATTAGAATTTTTGGTTAATAATTAGATCAATTTGAATGATGAAAATAATGGGGATTAATTAACTGAACAAAGCAATTACGAAAATGAGGGCTGAGAAAATAAGAACGCCCCCATTCGAGCTTCTTTTATGACAACCTTCTCCACTATTCATTTTACTATTTGTTGGGCCATAAGACATGACTCACCATAAAAAATGGATTCAAATAATTGTAATAACTATCACCAGTCATATGAGGGTGAGGAGATGATAATGAGAATGATACTAAGAATACCTGGACGTTTATCTATATCAATCATATGTGTGCATGGACAACACCCCAGTCCACATGAATTGAATAATGACCTAATTCAACTGTTATTCAACGGGTACAATTTGACGTGATGTTATGGGGATTAGTATCTTGAACACAAGAATGGGGGAGATTAATGCCACTAGCAGCTCAGTCGCTTTACACAACATTTCGCTTTTGCTTATTATCTCCACGTCGTGATTGTTTTAGGGGCGGTGCCTCTCCCTCTTTGTATTTCTGCTTCTAGTGTACAACTTTCCAAGAGAGAGTGATGACATTGGCCATCCCTCTTTGTATTTTTGCTTCTAGTGTACAACTTTTCGGGAGAGAGTGATGACATCGTCCATGTCTGTATCTTCGGGCATAGGCCTAGTCTTCTTCACCATTTCGTTGTAAATCTCAATGCAAGGGTCCACGAATTCTCTGATGGATGTATTACTAGAGCAATCGAGGAGCTCAGATTCATCAAGCATAAGCCCAATGAGGTAATCGTGGCATTTCAAGGGAGGTGTCGATCCCTTTCACGTCCAGATGGGGGCAATCGAATATGAAACACACAGATAGTTCACGTCCAGATGGGGGCAATCGAATATGAAACGCACTGACAGTTGAGGAAATCCAAAAGTTAATCTCAAATGTGGTAATTTCAAAGGTTAATTATTTAAAAAGTGGTAATTATATGATGCTACAGTAATTTTTTAATATGATTAAGTAAATGTTAAAAAGTAAACAGGCTAACGAGATGTATTCAAAAATGCAAGGAAGTTATGAAGAGTAAATCGCATTTATTGATTTGGGAGGACGACTAAGAATATGCCAGCATCTTCAATTGTTAGCCATCATATTAGAATTTTAGACTAGCACGGCCGCAAACTCATGGTTGGTGAACGTCGAAAGATTTAGGCTAATAAAATTCCCAACACAGTAAAAATCCATAAGGATTAGAATTTTTGGTTAATAATTAGATCAATTTGAATGATGAAAATAATGGGGATTAATTAATTGGACAAAGCAATTATGGAAATGAGGGCTGAGAAAATAAGAACGCCCCCATTCGAGCTTCTTCTATGACGGCCTTCTCCACTATTCATTTTACTATTTGTTGGACCATAAGACATGACTCGCCATAAAAAACGGATTCAAATAATTGTAATAACTATCATCAACCGGATGAGGGTGAGGAGAGGATAATGAGAATGATACTAAGAATACCTGGATGTTTATTTATATCAATCATATCTGTGCATGGACAACATTCTAGTCCACCGCTGTGAATTGAATAATGACCTAATTCAACCATTATTCAATGGGCACAATTTGACGTGATGTTATGGGGATTAGCGTCTTGAACACGGGAATGGGGGTGATTAATGCCACCAACAGCTTAGTCGCTTTCCACAACATTTCACTTTCGCTTATTATCTCCACGTTGTGATTGTTTTAGGGGTGACGCCTCTCCCTCTTTGTATTTATGCTTCTAGTGTACAACTTTCCGGGAGAGAGTGATGACATCGGCCATCCCTCTTTGTATTTCTACTTCTAGTGTACAACTTTCCGGAAGAGAGTGATGACATTGGCCATGTCTGTATCTTCGGGCATAGGCCTGGTCTTCTTCACCATTTCGTTGTAAATCTCGACGCAGGGGTCCACGAATTCTCCGATGGATGTGTTACTGGAGCAATCGGGTAGTTCAGATTCATCAAGCCTAAGCCCAATGAGGTAATCGTGGCATTTCGAGGGAGGCATCGATCCCTTTTGCGTCTAGATGGGGGCGATCGAATATGAAATGCACGAACAGTTCACGTTCAGATGGGGGCGATCGGATATGAAACACACTGACAGTTCAGAAAATCCAAAAGTTAATCTCAAATGTGGTAATTTCAAAGGTTAATTATTTAAAAAGTGGTAATTATATGATGTTACAACAATTTTCTAATACGATTAAGTAAATTTTAAAAAGTAAATAGGCTAACTGGATGTATTCAAAAATACAAGGAGGTTATGAATCAAAGTTTACTAATACCAATTATTGGTAAAAACTTTATAAACATGATTATTTATAATATAAATGTGTTATTTTTATTTCTTTTAAATTTTATCTAATCTTTTTATTTTATTTTGAAATCAAAGTGTTAAATAAATAAAGAAGAGGAAAATTAAGGACTTTAAAGAAAAATCAAAGAAATATTTCAGAGCAAAAAAGAACTGATTTTCATTAAAAAGCTTTCCATACAAAATCATAAATCTTCAAAATCTGCAAGCCTTTGCGTACATTAGGGCCATGTATATGGTCTTTAGCCATTTTAGACGCAACATACAATAAAAATACCAAGCATGAAAAGGGAAAGGAAAGCTGAGCCAGAAGTGGGATAGAGGAATGGTGGCAAATCGCAAAGAGGAAACATGCATACAGAAACTGATTAGCGCCGAATATAATCGAGCCTTAATATATCAACTGACAAGTAAACCTTTACCTTGTGAAGGCCAAGAAGTCCATCCTCCCTTATCCCTTTCACTGCTTTGCAAAACCCCCTACTGCCGATGATTCTATCAATCTCCGCTGAAGATGTAAAAAAAGAATGAAATGAAAAAGTCCTCCCAACATTCACAGCATACTATTCTCTGAAAATTCTGCCTATGTTCTCTTAATTTTTCTAACTTTCCACATTTGGAAATTTCCATCCTCATAACCATCTCCTCCTCAATGGCTGTTCATATGCCTTAGTTTGAGGTATCCGCAATTACACTTTTTATCTATATGAGTTTTTCCGTCTATAATTTTCATTTTCTAGACATTTTTTATAATAAGTCCTGAATTTTCGTTTTGAAACCTCCTCACTGTTTTAAAAAAAATAGAGAGTAATAATTTAATTATCACAATCGAATTCTCTTGTCCCTGTAGATCCTTCACACGTTCTTGAAGGTTGGGAAGCGCACACTCGGGCTCTAATTGTTAGGAAGACTCGAAGTGTTGTAATGCACCTGATGCGGGGAACTCCATCAATCTGATATTGATTTCCAATCACTAACAACTTTAGCAACAACGACGCTAATCCAAGCACGCTATAGCCCCGACTTTCAGCTCTTTTAGAGCCATAAAATTAAAAGAATACCTCCAGATGCAATGGCAAGGAGGAACTACTTGTTAAAGTAGGAGATATGATCAAAAGTCCTTCACGTTCGGTGGCAAGGGTGCTATGAAATTTCTGTCATATAACAATTCAATCATGAGGTTTAATCTACCCTGCTATTTTGCCATGATCCGATGCACAGACTCATTCGTTGTGTTGATGAATTCAGCCGAGTGTCGAGAATCTGCTAGCATAGGGACAACTCTTTGAATAATAGTCTCTGTCTTGCTTAAATCGCACCACTAAAGCTCCATGTCAATCGTGGGGAGAGAACAGATAGCATTGGCAAGGTAGGATGTTGTTAACCCAGATACTGTGAATACGATAAAGGATTTGCAAACTTGTAATCGATTCATATACTTCGTTGTCCATGCCCATCACACTCAACTTTAAAGAGTAACGCAATTCCTTTTTATCCTTGTGATAATAACTTCTTCCATATTTTATATTCTCTTCCCATAATTTGTTGCATATCAAGCAAACTGGTCTCTTAAAACTAAAGCTATGTGGATATGAGACGATATTCATCAAATAGGTAAATCCACATCATGAATCCCATCGTAAGTAATTTCTTTAAAGGAGCTCGAGCAACTTCCCAAGCTTTATGTGATTTCCAGTCGTCATTCAAGAGATTGCACCGAACTTCATAAAAATACATTTGGTCGATTTGAAGTATGGAGGTGGATTTTAACATAACGACTTTTTAACCTCCTTCCACTTAGACCCTTTCCTACAAATGCTCCACGTAGTGTGAGGTTTGATGTCCTATAAAAACTTTCCTTTCATTCTTTTCTTGAACCATAATGATATTCCTTTTTCCTTTCTGATGTGGCAAATGAATTATAAACAGAGTTAAAGTCAAACTCCAAGGAAAGTTGTGTATAACTATCATCATAATTTAAATATTTGAGAAAAGACATGGGATATATTAAGGAAACGTGGGTCATGCAAGGAAATAGTATGACATGAAACTTTAATAATTGTTTACTTTACCGTTATTTAAAAAAGAAGTTAAAGTGAGCCATGGAACATAACGAGTTGTATGATGGGAAGGGATTCATATATAATGAATTTGTGGATTAATTGGAAATGAAGTTAAGGTTAGATGTTGTTATTAACTAAAATAATGCCCATAATAAAATATATAATTTTGTTTCTTCATATGGTAAATTAAGGTTATTACTTCAAAACATGGAAAAATATTTAGGAAAGGAGAGGTATGAGGTTATCTCATGAGTGTAAAAATAGGAAGGTTGAGTGAGAAATAGAATAGTAGGTACTTTGAATCATAGGTTGAGAGCTATGATAGTTTTGAAAAGAATTATGCGTTGACAATTTGTAATGAACTTGCTTCAATTTGAATGATCATGTAATCTTCCTTGAATGTGTAGCAGTAACTCATCAAAACTGCATACAACTTTGCACAAGAAATTGAAGAATCAAGGGGGAGCCTAACAATGCTTTGTCAGATAAGTCATGTTGACAAAAATCGTCATCAACAATTTCCAACCAATAGATGCATGTCGCTTACAGTGGCTTACAACTTGAAACAATAAATTTAAGATCCTTCATTCTTTGAAGGAAGGGAAAGGGAAAGGTAATTTTAGGACCGAGGATGACTCGATGTGGGACAAGAAGAGGTTGATAGGGTTAGGTGGACCAGGTTATACAACAGAGGGAGACACGATGGAGGTCAAGGGATTCATGGATCGATACTTTGTGGAATAACTCATGGAAAGTGGTAAGTATGAGGGGATTTGGTCTTGTTGTATAACCCGAAGGGACAACTCTTTAGACACTGACAAAAATGATTACAAGGATAGAAAACTNAATGTGTTATTTTTATTTTTTTTAAATTTTATCTAATCTTTTTATTTTATTTTGAAATCAAAGTGTTAAATAAATAAAGAAGAGGAAAATTAAGGACTTTAAAGAAAAATCAAAGAAATATTCCAGAGCAAAAAAGAACTGATTTTCATTAAAAAGCTTTCCATACAAAATCATAAATCTTCAAAATCTGCAAGCCTTTGCGTACATTAGGGCCATGTATATGGTCTTTAGCCATTCTAGACGCAACATACAATAAAAATACCAAGCATGAAAAGGGAAAAGAAAGCTGAGCCAGAAGTGGGATAGAGGAATGGTGGCAAATCGCAAAGAGGAAACATGCATACAGAAACCGATTAGCGCCGAATATAATCGAGCCTTAATACATCAACTGACAAGTAAACCTTTACCTTGTGAAGGCCAGGAAGTCCATCCTCGCTTATCCCTTTCACTGCTTTGCAAAACCCCCTACTGCCGATGATTCTATCAATCTCCGCTGAAGATGTAAAAAAAGAATGAAATGAAAAAGTCCTCCCAACATTCACAGCATACTATTCTCTGAAAATTCTGCCTATGTTCTCTTAATTTTTCTAACTTTCCACATTTGGAAATTTCCATCCTCATAACCATCTCCTCCTCAATGGCTGTTCATATGCCTTAGTTTGAGGTATCCGCAATTACACTTTTTATCTATATGAGTTTTTCCGTCTATAATTTTCATTTTCTAGACATTTTTTATAATAAGTCCTGAATTTTCGTTTTGAAACCTCCTCACTGTTTTAAAAAAAATAGAGAGTAATAATTTAATTATCACAATCGAATTCTCTTGTCCCTGTAGATCCTTCACACGTTCTTGAAGGTTGGGAAGCGCACACTCGGGCTCTAATTGTTAGGAAGACTCGAAGTGTTGTAATGCACCTGATGCGGGGAACTCCATCAATCTGATATTGATTTCCAATCACTAACAACTTTAGCAACAACGACGCTAATCCAAGCACGCTATAGCCCCGACTTTCAGCTCTTTTAGAGCCATAAAATTAAAAGAATACCTCCAGATGCAATGGCAAGGAGGAACTACTTGTTAAAGTAGGAGATATGATCAAAAGTCCTTCACGTTCGGTGGCAAGGGTGCTATGAAATTTCTGTCATATAACAATTCAATCATGAGGTTTAATCTACCCTGCTATTTTGCCATGATCCGATGCACAGACTCATTCGTTGTGTTGATGAATTCAGCCGAGTGTCGAGAATCTGCTAGCATAGGGACAACTCTTTGAATAATAGTCTCTGTCTTGCTTAAATCGCACCACTAAAGCTCCATGTCAATCGTGGGGAGAGAACAGATAGCATTGGCAAGGTAGGATGTTGTTAACCCAGATACTGTGAATACGATAAAGGATTTGCAAACTTGTAATCGATTCATATACTTCGTTGTCCATGCCCATCACACTCAACTTTAAAGAGTAACGCAATTCCTTTTTATCCTTGTGATAATAACTTCTTCCATATTTTATATTCTCTTCCCATAATTTGTTGCATATCAAGCAAACTGGTCTCTTAAAACTAAAGCTATGTGGATATGAGACGATATTCATCAAATAGGTAAATCCACATCATGAATCCCATCGTAAGTAATTTCTTTAAAGGAGCTCGAGCAACTTCCCAAGCTTTATGTGATTTCCAGTCGTCATTCAAGAGATTGCACCGAACTTCATAAAAATACATTTGGTCGATTTGAAGTATGGAGGTGGATTTTAACATAACGACTTTTTAACCTCCTTCCACTTAGACCCTTTCCTACAAATGCTCCACGTAGTGTGAGGTTTGATGTCCTATAAAAACTTTCCTTTCATTCTTTTCTTGAACCATAATGATATTCCTTTTTCCTTTCTGATGTGGCAAATGAATTATAAACAGAGTTAAAGTCAAACTCCAAGGAAAGTTGTGTATAACTATCATCATAATTTAAATATTTGAGAAAAGACATGGGATATATTAAGGAAACGTGGGTCATGCAAGGAAATAGTATGACATGAAACTTTAATAATTGTTTACTTTACCGTTATTTAAAAAAGAAGTTAAAGTGAGCCATGGAACATAACGAGTTGTATGATGGGAAGGGATTCATATATAATGAATTTGTGGATTAATTGGAAATGAAGTTAAGGTTAGATGTTGTTATTAACTAAAATAATGCCCATAATAAAATATATAATTTTGTTTCTTCATATGGTAAATTAAGGTTATTACTTCAAAACATGGAAAAATATTTAGGAAAGGAGAGGTATGAGGTTATCTCATGAGTGTAAAAATAGGAAGGTTGAGTGAGAAATAGAATAGTAGGTACTTTGAATCATAGGTTGAGAGCTATGATAGTTTTGAAAAGAATTATGCGTTGACAATTTGTAATGAACTTGCTTCAATTTGAATGATCATGTAATCTTCCTTGAATGTGTAGCAGTAACTCATCAAAACTGCATACAACTTTGCACAAGAAATTGAAGAATCAAGGGGGAGCCTAACAATGCTTTGTCAGATAAGTCATGTTGACAAAAATCGTCATCAACAATTTCCAACCAATAGATGCATGTCGCTTACAGTGGCTTACAACTTGAAACAATAAATTTAAGATCCTTCATTCTTTGAAGGAAGGGAAAGGGAAAGGTAATTTTAGGACCGAGGATGACTCGATGTGGGACAAGAAGAGGTTGATAGGGTTAGGTGGACCAGGTTATACAACAGAGGGAGACACGATGGAGGTCAAGGGATTCATGGATCGATACTTTGTGGAATAACTCATGGAAAGTGGTAAGTATGAGGGGATTTGGTCTTGTTGTATAACCCGAAGGGACAACTCTTTAGACACTGACAAAAATGATTACAAGGATAGAA
>JZKD02S1672749.1:5847-18036 GCA_000966675.3 Picea glauca
AGTCCTAGTCAAAGAAGCAAATCCAAAAAATCAAGTCAATTTTGAACCTAGCAAAAGTAGATCCAGTATATTCAACAGTAGATGCAGAAATAGATGAAGCCATCGGTGAAGCACTAGCCGAACTAGTAGAGCCATCAGTAGAACCATAAGTTGTAGCTTATAAAGTTGTTTACTCAGTATAAGAATCACTAGTAAGACTTTGCAGTAGTTGTTTCTTCAGTAGAATAGGCACTACCCGAAGCATAGGTAGTTTACTTGGTATCCAAGTCAGAAGCCCCACCAACTTTTGACTCATTCCAGGTGGTTGTTTCCATTCCCAGATCGAGACCCAGTTAGATATCCAAAATCACCATCAGCATGGGTAGAGGAAGCAACAGGAAAGGCACGGGAAGCATCTGAGCGAGTATCTATTCCAGTCTCATATCCATAAGCAACGGAGGTAGGTGTAACATGGGTCTACTCGGCATCAGTGCTAGCAGCAGCACAACCACCAGCCAGCTACAACAGTAGTAGATCCAGTCCATAATCTACAGAGCCAAAGGCAGTGGATCGCCCAATCGACTCTGTTGATTGAAAAGATTCTGTAGTTGTTGATGATTCAGTTGACTCAGTCAATTAAGATGTTGGAGGCGAAGGGACATGCTCTCACTCTCGCAGGTTATTTATTCAGGCCTTGCTTTCTCTTTTCCTGTCCCATCCATTCCATTTCAAAAGCTAGCATCTGTGGATATCTATAATCTCCACTTAGACCTACTAGATGGACTAAGAACCTCCTTTATTATTGCTATCATTGGTTATATACGTAATTTATATAGCTAACACTTTGATATAGCGGACACTGGGACTGCTTCAACCAGGAGAGCTACTGTCTTTACTTCTATCTATGCTTATAGTGGTGCTTCAACAAGTGAATCCTTACCTGCACAGAGAGTAGGTCAGCCTCTGGTGCTTGCACTGATGAATCAACAGAATCACTTGCTTAACCAACATAATAAACTACAAAATCTGTTGATGTTGGTGGTGCCACTGATGCTAGGTCTCGATCTCGATCTAGAAATGAAACTAATTACTCTGCCTTTGCTATAGTACCAATCTGGCTTTCTATGTGTCTGTAGTTCCCTGACCCAAGTTACTGATACACTCCTTACCTATGCGGTCCTTACCTAGTGGCTAGTGGCTAGTGGCTAGTAGCTTTGTTTGGATGTAGTAGTAACTAGCTTTGCTAGGGATTTCTCTGCTACTGGTGGATATATATTTGGCTTTGATGTTGGATAAACAACTGGAACTGGGTCAACGATAACTGTTGTAGAATCAATGGTTGGATCTGTTATTTAATCTTCTACTGAATCGAAGGTAGCTTCATCAAAAGGATCGACTGCTGCTTTAAAATCACCTGCTAGAAGCTCTGCTGCGTATATGGCATCGGTTCTGCTATCTCTATCTGTCTATGCCTTTACCTTTGCTCCTATCCCTGTCTTTGTTCCCAATGATTCCTCTGATGCTATGATATAATATACCTTACTCAAGACCTTACTGATTGTTGTGGGGCCAGAAAGAAAGAATGGGCATCCCAAGACTAGTGGGGAAAGATGTGATAGATTTGAGGTGGTCGTACAAGATCAAGCATGCGGCTAATGGAAGCATAGAGAAGTATAAGGCCATAAATTATCCCAAGGAGAGGGAGTTTACTATGAGGATACTTTTTCTCTAGTTGAAAGTACTTCTATCAGACTAATCATGTCTATTGCATGAGTTTTTTATTGGCCTCTATACCAGATGGATGTAAAGACTCCTTCTGAATTCTCTGATTAAGGAGGAAGTGTACATTAATTAGCCAAGGGGTTTTAGGTGTATGTGTGAGATACCCACGTGTGCAGATTGAAGAAGGCCCTTTATGCGCTGAAAGAGGCGCCAAATGCATGGTACTCTAGGATTGATGAGTACTTATTTAATTTGGGCTTCACCAAAACTACGACAGATCCTAACCTTTCTTATTTATATGATAAATCTGATCTGCTTGTATTGGTTTTTTATGTATATGAATTTATTCTTACAAGTAGCTACGAGAAGCTCATTGGATGGTGCAAGGAGAAGTTGGCCAACAAAATTGATATGAAGGACATCGACCTAATGCATTACTTTCTGGGTCTAGAGGTGTGGCAAGTGAGGTCTTCCTTGGGCAAGGGAAGTACATGGTGGAGATTCTAAAGATATTTCAAATGGTTGATCGCAAACCCTTGGCCACTCCTATGGTGCCAAATCTAAATTATGCGTTGATTTTGACTCTGATTTGTTTGGTAGATCCTTTTGTGTATAGGAAGTTGATTGGTTCCCTAATGTATCTTGTGAATACTAGGCCTGATATATGTTTTGCAGTGAATACTTTGAGCCAGTGCATGATTGGACCTCAACGGATTCATTGGATCGCTTCCAAGCATGTGCTCAGATACTTGAAGGGCACAATGCATTATAGCATTATAGTTTTCTTTATTCTAATTGGGCAGGAAATGTAAGTGCTAGGAAGAACACTTCTGGTTTTTGTTTCAGTTTGGGTATAGGTCTGATTCCCCGGTTCAACAGGAAGCAAGCTGCAATTGCACTCAGTTTAGCAGAGGTGGGTTGTTTCTATAATGAGGTTAGGCTCATTAGGACATCTATTAGAGTTATTAGGACTGCCTTGGTGAGCTTTAGGTAGTACTCTTGTTGAGTTTTGTGCTTGACAGACATTAGATTCATTCTTTGGACTACTTTAGGACAACTACTTCTTTTAGACTACCTTAAATGCATCATCGCATTGAGACTGAGTTGGTGAGCTTTACTCCTCGGTTAGCATCTTGTAAGCCCTGCGGGGCCCATATAGACAGGTTAGCTTCATTAGTTCTTTCTTATCTTGGTTAGCATTGGGATTAACATCATGCAGTTAGTAACAACTCTTAGCGTCAAACAACTCTTAGCTTCATGGGGTTAGTAACAACATGTTATTATTAACATTGGAATTAGCCACACGGGTTCTCTAATTAGGTTAGCAACATTAGGATATATATTAACAACATTAGGACATATATAAGTTGAATTAGTACTACCTTAGGAGGTGATTTAGCTTCATTATGACATAGCATCATTGGTATTAGCATCATAGGGAAACATTGATTCTATTAGGAACATTAATATACAATATATCCTTAGTATGCATCATCATGAGATCATCATGAGTACAAAGCATGCATCATCATGAGTTAGGGTGCATAGTATGTCACATTTATACGTATTTCTCTCTTGAGGGTGCGTATTAATTATTTTTACTGCACTACTTCACTATCTATAACTCTCCTTAGACTTAACTCATACTCTAACTAGCTAATCTTATACTGAACTAGAACTCTATAATGAAAAATAGGAAGGATCTTATCTTCACTAAAACTATAACTAGCTTAGGAACTATCACTAGAACTAGACTTTCTTTCTCGAACTATACTTAATCACTAAAACTAAACTCTACTCACTATATTGGTTAATCAAAGAAATTGTTTAAATCATATAATCAATCAATAAAATAATTTCATTACTTCTTACTTCATTAAATCCTATTAGACTGAACTCATAGAGAAAGGAATATATATTGATTGGGAAAGTATAAATGCTATACTAAAAGACCAGGGGAAGTTACCACACGCCCCACACACCACCTTAACCTAGGAAAGCCACCCCACTATATTACTCACTTATTGAAAATTATTATGTTCCATATAGAAATCCAGGAGGAGATATAGAGTCCCTAGCAGCGGAGACAGAGTCCCTAGTAGCACATCTAGCATGAGCACCCGTAGCAGTTTAAGCAGTTGAATCAGTAGATTCTGCAGTTGGTTATGAGGCTTATGAGTTTGATACAATAGTTTATCCAGAACCACCTGGAACAGCTCCAGTAGCATAGGTAAGGGTAGAAATAAAACATGTGCATAAGCAAGGGCAGAGGCAGAGGTAACATCTCGTCTTGTTCCGGGTTTTGGTACATCTATAGATCGAGATCCATAACCTATAGATCCAATACCAACAACAATAGATTCTATTGGAGTAGCACAAACAATTGTTTCATATCGTCTAGGTGCACGCATAGCCTATTCCACAATTCGAAAGCTAGATCTAGATCCAGATGTTCCTGAGCGAGATCCATCCATATCTAAAGAACCGGATAAAGACCCAACACTGGTGAATGATCCAGTTGAACTGTCGATGAAGCAGTCGATTAAGCAGTAGATGTAGCAGTTGGTCCAGGAAATGTGCATCTATATAAGGCACACCCAAATAAAGCACACCCCACACACCCTAATAGTACATTGACCAAAGCGAGATCCAGCAGAAGCAAAGGCATGGGCCTAGGCAACAAAGGAAATGGAACTCGCCAAGGGACTAGGAGCCCGTTCCAAATCCAGTTGTTGTTGATTCAATTGTGTAAGAATCACATTCACCACCAGCAGATCGAGATGAAGTTCTAGTTGTTGGCCTTTAACCAGCATCCCCGCTTGTTGTTGTTCATTCCTCATCAACCGGTGCTACTGAAGATCTTATATACGGATTAACAAATCAACTTTAACTCACCCTCCCGATTGGAGTTCATATCCCAAAGATCTTATTGGTTTGCGGATGATTGGTGAACTGATTCCGGTGGTTCGCTGATGATAGAAATCTTTAAGGAAATGAACAAGGAAATCATTAGATCAATAGTTAAACTTGATTACTCTCTATATTATCTATAGTATACAAGCTAATTATTGTTATAATAACCAAGCAATAAGCAAGCTAGGCAAGAAAGGCAATAAGCTAGGTAATAAGCTAGAAAATGACGTCGCAATAAAACAACTAGGTAATAAGAAGCAATAATAACTATAGGAAATAAGCTAGAAACAAGCCATGTAATAAGCTAGAAGCAATAAGCCAATAGTAAGCTAGCTAGTCTAAATTTTAGAAAGCAACAAGCGATAACAAGCTAAAACTAAGTAGCTAGGCCAAAGATGAGAATTTGGAAGGATTTTTCATCTCACAAGTTCTTCTTGGATGATGCTGAATAAATTGACAAGCTTTCCTAGGCTGCCAAATTAGGTCAAATCAATCTTTTTGGTACGAAATACACAAACTAATTCATTTTTTTCAATTGCTTCTCCCACAGATTACTTGTAAGCACAGACTGCAACCCTGAATAAGCCATGGAAGCAAGCTAGTATCCTTGCAAAAAACACAAATATAGCCCGCAGTTCTTAACCCAATTATAGATCCAATTGGCCATGTGAAAGCAACATCTATAGCGTGTTCCGAGATTTTTCACATTCCAGGCATAGTTTCATTTCCAGGTCGTGATCGAGATCGAAATGTTGGTTCGGGAGCTTCAAATTTCGTTTATGATGATTGTTATTCATTTTATGCTTTTCGTGATCGGGATGAAGAGCCAGATGTTCCAGATCAAAATTATGATATCCTATCATTACCCGGCCTAGTAGCCATTACTTTCGATTCTTATCTTTAGTTTCATTGTGCTTCTGATAGAGACTTCGATATTTATTCTGTTAAATCTATTAAAGATTCATATCCTGTTACTAAGTGAATCCGTAGCTATAAGTAGCGCTACCGCCAACATAATAATAGACAGAAGCAAAGGTGGTAAAGGGGAATACCGGAAGTGGAACCACAACTCAATCTAATTTTACTCATTTAATAATATATCGCACCATTCAAAGTGCATTCAAGGTCAACTACTGGGTCTCGCTCTAAAAATGGAATTATACGGGATGCTTAAGCTAGTGGATCAATAATTGGCTTTCGATTTGTAACTAGAGGATCTGAGGTTGTTGGTGGTGACTGTGTTGCTAGTGATAGTGCAACTTTAACCCTTGCGATGAGGTAAACAATAGGTTGTTCTTTCGGATTGAATATGAAGAGGATGGGGAAGACGCTAGTTTATTCACTGCTATTCTGGATAAACTAATGTTCTGTGGTGTTGTTCTGGATAAACTAATGTTCCTACGCAGGGTGCTGCTTTGTTCCTTCTTCCTGACTGGGCAATGTGTTGGCTCTTTAACAAGCTATCAAACTGAAATAGATGCTTCTATATTTCAATATGCGAATGAAATACTTAAACTGAGGTATTGATGATATGGGCAAGGTGTTGATTGACTTGGTTAGCCCTCTAACTGGAGATGGTTCAACTCCCGGTGGTTCTAGGCCATAAAGGGTTTCAACTGAATTTGAAATTGGTGGGACGGGATCTTAATCTATGATTGGCTCTGCTCCCTTGATCGATATTGATAACCTACATGAGTAGAATAGCTATTAGTATACACAATAGTTGAAGAACCAGTTGATAAGAAGAGCTAACCTGCAGCATTGGGGTGAAGCTCTAGCTGGGTTGGCTAATATGAAGTGTGGGGCGAAGCCTTCGTGTGTTGTATGTGTGAGTTTTTCCCCTGCACAGGTTTAAAGTAGTGGGGTGTAGTGTTGTTGACTGGCTTAGGTAGGATCGATAATAGGGGTAAGTTCCATCCCCCTGAGAAAGGTAATGGGTAAATTAATCCTTCCCAATAAAGTCTAGTGCTATTTTTGTCCTGTTTTGGGTGTGTGTGGGTCTTGCCGCAAAAGTGTGTATGTGTGGGTTCAAAGCTCTGTGATGGGTATGGGGGGGGTTGAAGCACCCCATTGAAGGTTATGAAGGTCTTCCCCTCATATGTGGGGGGGCCTATGATTGAGTAGTGTTGTGTGGTGGATGACCCTCAGGGAAGAAGCTATTGCATTCAACGTACTTTTCATGGTGAATGTAACAAACATCTAGCGTAACCTTCTAGCTAGAAATTTGAGGGGAAGAAATATAGGTGACCGAGTTGAGCTAATAAAGGGATCAATCAACCCTATAATTAATTCCTGGGTAAACCCCCAACCCCAGGTAGTAAGTAAGTGGTCCTGATCAACTCACCCGATAGAGGGTCTGCGCTGGTGTTGATGCCTTGGGGGTTCTTTCTTAATTACGTAGATTCTATAGGTATTTCTACTATACAAGCCTTAGTTTCGATAGTAGCTATACTACTTGCACTTTAGACTAGTAGCTTCTTTCGTCTGTAGAGTGAGTTCCATGGAGTAAGGCCTTAGAGACTGCCTTAACTCTATTGTCTCTTCCATTTGTGTTCATGCTAATAGGGAGGAAGAAACTTATGCAGTGAATATAGAAGGTTACTAATCAAAGATATCATGTTTATTAGATTACAAATTACAATGGCAAAGTGAAACACAGATATGCGAGTATCACATGTTCAAACATGTAGATATGCGAGTATCATATGTACTGTCTTCAGGTGTAAACTATGGGAGCTAACCTTTCCTTTTCTCGTTTATAATAGTAGAAACAATAGAGTAACTAGTCATTTTTCAGGTTGAACTACGGCTAGTGAGAGTCAGGCTTTTTAGATAAAGCTAATTAGTATTACCTTTAGTCTTACCATAGTTGTTAAAGAACTAAAGCTAAGAGATTTATAAATATATATATATGTCTAGTTGTTGCATCAGGTTATTCAAAAAGGTTTTGTCGCGTGAAGGGTCAGTGGGTGTAGGCACTCCAGTTCCGTAGCAGTAATACATGGGAATATGGTTGAATGTACTTATTCTCTCGGATCTGGCAGTCTGGATCTGACTGCCTATCAAGTCCTCTCGAAAACTACTACTCCCATCTCTTGGCAATGACAACAGGCACCGACTACTTGGCACTGACAAGATTTAATGCACTGAGTATAGCTTCTAGGAAAAGAGTATACATCCCATCCCGGTACTAAGCTGATAAGCTCGATTATCCCATTTGAAAAGTGAAACAAGCACAATTGAGTATCAAAGGCTGAGTATCCAAGGCAATCTGAGCAATTGATTAGCCAAGAATGCATCCAAGTTGAATAGCCCAGTGGAGTGTCCAAGCCCAGCTATGATCTACTATGATTGGCTATGACTCGCTATGATCCTCAACATGTGTGTATTGTATATAATGAGTTGTAGTAACTCACTCTTGGTGTGAATGTCCCATTGCACAAATCCCTGTCCCAATGCACATAGCCCTCCTCGTTCACAACACATAGTCATGTTATTCACCACCCCTTGCTTTTGCGCCATAAGTGCATAGTCAACACTCACTGTAGAAACACGTCTAGCCATATCATATGGCAATAGGGTCCTCTTCTATTGTGTATGGGTTAACAAGTGAGTATGGTTGAACGGGTCCCTTCTATCTCATCTGTTTGTGGGAACATGGGAAACATAATCAATCCTATTCAGTGGTGGATCAGTGTGGCCTTCTCTTCTTGTATCTTGGCCATTGTTGGGGGGACATCTCTCTGGTCTGGTAGTAGTAAACTAGGAATGTGTAGAGTATTTAGGTGAAGGGAATCCATCTGTTGGACCTGGTTAGGCCTCTGTTGGACTTGGATCTTGGCTAAAGGTTGAAGGATGAATAATTATGGCTCCCGGTTACATTCAGGTTCGAGGTTCAAGGCTCCCTCGCTCCTTCCCGCCCGTTCGATGAAAGGAATCTATTTAGAGGTTACAGGAAAAGGCTAAAGAAAAAATGTGAAAGGCATTTGTTTAGAGGTTACAGGCAAAGGCTAAAGACAAAAGGTGAAAGGCATTTGTTTCAAGTTGAAAGGTCTATGACTTGCACTGACCCCTATGGCTAGACCTTCTGGCAGTGAGACTGGTGATGGATCAGCTGCCTATGACCTACTGGCTACGACAATTGGCTATACTATTTATGAACTGTCCCTTTATTATAAATATTTGAATACGTATATATTACTATATACGTATTTCATGAGCTATTACTATGTATTTGGGATAGCTAGTACATGGTACTCATTTCCGTGAAGGTCTGATTATCAATCATAGACAGGCTCTAGAAACGCTAAGATTCCATGAACTTTTCGATATGTTTTATCACTATTTTCAGTCAAGTAGTTCTGTCAAGACATGCTCAAGGCCTATTCAGGGAACCTCATTAGCTCTAAAATGCCTTTTTTTTTGCCAAAAAATTATAGGGTAAGACAAAAAAATAAAAGTGTTACATTGGTGGACACTTTTAGAGTCAACACATTTTATGTATCTTTCAAGTCAAGGTATACCTTCAAGTAATTCTCAAGCTATATTCTGTGATTTCCCATCAAGTTTTCAAAAAATCGATTTTGAACTTATCGGGTGTTATACAAAAAAAAAAAAAATTACATACTAACTCTAACATATAGAGCTGAAAAAAAATCACTCTTTTGATTTTCCCAATCCGATTGATTAAAGAAGACTCTTCTTACAATATTTATGTATCTATCAAGTAATGTTATCCTATAAAGACATGCTAAAGGCCAATTCAGGTGCCCCATCAAGTCAAGGTGCACAATCTTTAAAAACACATACAGATTCTAACATGTTGAGTCCAACACACATACTGAGTCCAACATGCTTAGTCAGGTGCCCCATCAGGAGTCCCTTCAAGTCTTGGGGGGCCCATCAAGGTGAGACTTTTTCTTACCCTAAGAAGTAAGGAGTCCATTTAGGAGTCCCTTCAAGCCTTGGGGGCCCCATCCTTAACATCCTGCTCTGACGCACTTACAAAACTTATTCTTTGAGGACACTTGCTTGCAAGTGATCTGGACTTTTCTGAAAGTAATACATTTATGCATGATTATGGTGCATTCTGATAGATGACATGATGTTTTACTACTTGATGTAGACATGTGCTATTGACTCAGTTTATTTGAGTGTGCAGGGTTTTTGACCTGGAGGATGCAGGGGCATCAACGGAACCCTTGGACTCCGGATTGAGTCAGGGAGTGTGCTATTTGAGTTGTTTTATTTACCATGATATTTATTGATTGATGATATGTTGTTGACATGTTCTGACATGATGGTTGATGATGCAGGCTGACGATAGCTTCCCGACCAGACTCACATATGGATTAAAGGGGCCACACACGAGTTCTAGAGAGGTTGAGGGAGAGGTGTGGATAGCAGCCCTGCCACAGCCTACTAGCACTCTCGCCATGGCTTGAACTGTAGGTTAACGATTACCTAGTTCGAGAGGATCCATGATGCCGTGAGGGCAGACTGCGACAGTCACTCACGATGATTCTAAGGGATGCGCAATAAGGTGGGGGCCTTATTCCTTAGAGCCCTTAGTTTCCCACAAGTTCACCTGGTGGAGTGTTGACTCCAGGGGTTATAGATGTCTACCAATCCGTCAAGTCGGCGAGTGGCACCCTTGGAGCACGTGGTGCATCCTGAAGGGCATGTCGCGCAAAAGAAACACAAGTGGGTGAGTGGCACCCTTGGAGCACGTGGTGCATCCTGAAGGGCAGGTCGCGCCACAGAGGCAAACGAGGCGAGTGGCACCCTTGGAGCACGTAGTGCGTCCTGAAGGGCACATCACATTGGTGATGATGATGAGACCACCTAGATGACCCTAAGACCTTAACGCTTGAAGAAATTCTCAAAACGACTCCCCTAATTAAAATGTCGCCCAGTTCAAATCTAAACCTAATTTTAAAAACATCTCTAAGATAAAATTTTGGTCTAGCCTTAGGAATAGACCCTGCAAAAATAAACGCAAAGGCATAAACTAAAACCCTCCTATGAGTTAGTTAAAGTCTTCTTAAATTAAAGGGGGGTAAAGTAATGAGGGAGATAAATTAATTGAAACCCATGGTTTTTAAATGATAAAGAAGAAATAAACTAATTAAAGTGTGGGAGTGTAAAAGTTAGGATTTTAGAAATACAATGAAAGGTTTAATGAGTGCTTTTATCTTTTTGGGTTTAAATATATATATATATATATATATATATATATATATATATATATATATATATATATATATATATATATAATAAAAAAATAAAACAAGAGAGAAATAAATAATAGAAATAGGAAACTTGTAATAAAGGAAACTTAATAATGGAAGGTAGGGGACCTAGGGTAAAAAGCTAAAAGGAATCAACAATTAAGGAGCTACTAAAACTCAACAACTTCATTTTAGGAAAGTTATTAAAAGCATGAGAGGGGATCTAGGAACCCTAGGAGTAATTTAAGGAGCGATTTTTGGGGGGGTGAGGGAATTGAGTCTTTTAATTATTAAAAAGAAATTAATTTTGGAGAACCATAGGGATGAGTGACACTTGGATGGCAGATAATTTCTAGAGGTTTGTCATAAAAAAATTAAATTAATAATGTTTAGGAAAGTAAGTGGGTCTCAAATTTCTATAAAAGAAGGGGAAAAGAAGGAAGAGGGGATGAACGGTTAACATAACGTTACGCTGTCGGATTGTGGCTTGATGGATTGCTTGTGAGGAGTTGGGTTTATCTCAGCTGTGTTGGAGTGGTAGCTCAGCCTTGGAGGCGAGCTGAGAAGCTAGTCTTATCTCTGGATCTTGTGTGGCCCCTTTGCGGCTCGGGGGGCTAAGGGGGAAGCAGAGTACCCCTAGCGATTGGCTGGGAGGTACCGGTGAGATTTCCACAGTCGGCAAGCAGGAGCGGCAAGGAGCACGGGACATCAATCGAGGCGTGGTCATCCTTCAAGGCAGGCGAAGAGGCTAAGGTATGGTCGTTCATTTGGTAGAATAGAAGGCACTAGAACTGATGTAGATCTGACTGTGGTAGGAAAAGTGAAACGACACTAAAATGTTTTAAGGGTTGCTGCATTTGTCGTTTTCCTGGACGAGTTACATAGGATAAATTTTTACAATGTTTGTGGAACCTCTTGAAATTTTTAAACGATTGCTGAGTGATGAAATTGTAATTATCTGTGAATTCACCCTTTCCGGTAGACTTGTCTCTGTTGATTTATCTGCCGACAATGGCCTTTAATCTCTACGTTAATGTAATGTAAATTCCTGCGTTTTTTTGTGATTTCTCTGCGTCTTGATTTAATTTCTCTGCATGCATGGACTTCATTGGGCATTCTGCCTTCTGGTATGTGGTTCGAAGGGTCTGCGTTTTAATGGCTTCCATTGTATGTGATGGCATTACCTCTGTGTGTGGGGTTGGCGTTCTCCTTCAGAGTGAGCGTTCTCATGTTGGGCGTTTCCATTAGATTCTGTAAGCCATTTTGGTATTGGGCGTTCTATTTACAAACAGTGAGCCAATCATACATTGGTTGTTTTTGTTTATACAGTGGGCGTTTTTGCACT
>JZKD02S1672749.1:33311-62411 GCA_000966675.3 Picea glauca
TCCTTCGTAGCCCATCTACCTTAATAATTGAAAACCAATGCCTCTTGTATGATTTTCAAAATCACCTAGATGTTCTTAAGATAGGTCTAAAAGAGATCAACTTACCATGCTTGACTTCATAATGGTGTTGGCTTCTACATTAACAATGGAAGGTTGCTTTGCTTCCTAGCTCTCTCCTACAACTGCTTGTAGATTTGTTGATGCCTTCTCCTTCTCTTCCAACTCTTGTTGTAGTTGATCCATCATTCAAGTGAACCTCTCTTGCTAATCATCCAACTGAATAACCTTCTCTCTCAATTTCACAAGTTAAATCTGCTCTTGTCCCAATTAGCCATAACTGCTACGAAGGAGTCTTGATAATGAATGAAACGATCATTTAGCAATGGCAATAGTTTGACAGAGGTCTCTAGGTTCTTTTCCATCTCCACCATCTTCTAGTAATAATATGAACCTTCTCCTTCAAGCGCTTTTTCTCTTCTTTAAGATGCACATTGATGACTCAAAGGTTCACGTTCAGGCTAGAGGATCGGCTGAGATCCCTAGTTTGTTTCGACTTGACCCACCTGTGAAAATAGAATATTTCCATCGCCCCATATACTTTTATTTATTGTTAATACATAGATAATAGTGAGAAAGTAATCCTTCTCAAAGAACTAATACGAACTGATCAACAACTAACTCTATTTATAAGAAACAAAATAAGGTAATAACTAAATAAACTAGATGTTAATACGTAGATAATATAATTCCCTACTATTAATATTATTTGTCCCACCCTTTTATTGTTGTTGTTAATACATATATAATACTTTGGATGAACCCTTTGGCTTTGGTTATCATCATCTTGAAGGTGACGTATGGTAATACGGAGTTAGCATGTGCACAGGAGGCAACATATGCTAATCCAGGATTATCAAAGTCATGGAGGTACCATGCACTAGCCAAGGACAGTGCAATTCCCGTGTGACATACAATAATCTAGAGTTAGCGCAAGCATGAGAGGTGACATACACTAATATAGAGTCATCACAAGAATGAAGATGACGTATGATAACCCATATTTAGCGCAAGCACAAAAGGTGACTTACATCAATAGGGATTTGATCCAAGTAGAGGAGGTGACATCATTAATGGGGAGTCGATGTAAGCACAGGTGGGGACATACATCAACTCGAGGTCAATGCAAGCGCAAAGAATAACAATGCCAATGGTATACCAATGGAGGAAAAGGAAGTGAGGGGAGGAGATTACACTACTACATAAGGGGCTCCATAGACATAGGATTATGGAATGGAAATGACTAAGGGGACAACTCAAGAGAGTGACCAAAGAAACAATAGTTGATCCTAGCTAGGGAGAGGTTATCTCAAGTACGGTCATATCCGAGATAACGAAGTAGAGGGGACACATTTATGGATGACACAACCAAAGAAAAGGGAGAGAGAGGGGCCATGAGAAAGGGGCGAAGCTTTCATTGAGCATAGAAGGGACAAGGAAAGTGGAAGAGGAAGAGGAAGCAAAAAGGCACAAGAGGCTTGGAGAAGGAGAAGCCAAGGGGCAAGACACAAAAGATAGAGCACTACTAGGCAGGAGGTTTCTAGGGCTGACAACAAAAGGTCCAAGCTGTCCCAATCAATTTCCCATCAGGGATGGGGCTTCATTCAACTTGAAAAACTCATGTGAAAAGATGGGACCCTTCTTAGGTTAGCTAAGATCACCTTGGGCAATAGACGAAAGGATGAGGAAAGGAAAGAAGGAAAAGGGAAGGCAAGAAAGGGGAGGATCTACCCCAAGTATATCAGGATAGGCGCATAGGAGAAGAGACAGAATGATCAAGTGATCCAAAACAACTTCAAGGAGGCATGCCTTCTAGGTGAAGGTGGACAAGAAGAGGGGTAAGAGGGCAATGAGGCAGTCCTGGAGGTCAACCGCTCATCACGTTTAAGGTGTGCTAGAGAAGGTTTGGTCTCTAAGTCTCAATAAGTTTTTTTGAAAGATCCTATAAGGTAATACTGGCTCAGGGGAGTTAAGAGGAATTTCAACCCATGCTTGTAGCAAGGGAGTTCTCCGAAATCACAAATCATCTAGTGAACAGGCCAATTGGGATTTACAACATATATCCACCGCTAATAGATAGAAGTAATGGTATTCTATCATTATAAGTTGATGAACACAATGAGACAAGTTAGACATGTGATCAATTAGGGAGCTTCTTATATTGGTATGAAGCCAATAACAGGTAGACATATTGCATATATATTCTACTTGCTTAACCTTTATATATAATTAAGCTTACTACTATATCCATGTGTTTACATAATCAACACGTAACAGTAATTAGTAATGACATAGTTAAGCTGAATTCCTTATACGTATTAACAAAAGATCATTCGGGGATTCCTTCTAGTTTATACTATACATATAGCAATTATGTAAGATCAAGATATGGTAATCAATGCCAGTAAGTTAAGCACAAAGGTAAGTAAGCATCACTTTATCAGAGTAAGTAATGAAGTTATATACACACACCATAGTACAAGGTATATAAGCTATTCTATATCACGTATTATCTCTAATGAATGGTCACTCTTATTACATGCTATGAGCTCAGTGTATTATGGGAAAAGGCATATCTATATCACTTCATAGTTCATGGTAAAGCTATCTATAGATATTATGTTTGATCTCATGATCTTACAACACCCATTCTGAATGCTATGAGTGCAACACATAGTATGAACAAAGAGATACCTGCAACTTAGGTTACATGATGATCCTTACTATTACTTATCTCTATACTATTGATAGGACATAATAAGGAGATCTCATATCACTAATTAGGGAAGAGCTTGTACATCATTACCATAACTAAACTGTGTCATTACTATGGAGCTTAGTTGTTTTTAGTAGTGTGATTCAATGTTGTGATAGATTATGGAAACATAGTAGTATCATTCAGCTTTTAACAACCTGTATTAGAAGCTGATGAAACAGATCTGTTTTTTATATGTATGTAGTATTCAACATATTCGGCATGCTCTTTATCTGTGTTAGTAGTTATGTACCTATGATCCTATAACTAGCCTGTATTACTAATAGGTAGGCTGGATAGGTAAAGCTTAAAGGGAAAGTTGTATCTCTTTCTTCACCATGTTCAAGTTAAAGCCTTGCTTTATTTGTCTCTGATGTTCAGGAAGAAGGTCAAGCAAGCCGTGTCAAGGATGTTGTATCTTTCCCATCAAGGGAAACATGCCCGATATGGATATTTCTCTCTCTGTACAGTGGGGACCAGTGAAATCCCATAGATGGATGGATTTCTACAGGGCAGGAAAGACAGGGATTCCCAGCTTGATATGTATCTGTACCAACTAGTGAAAGGCTGGAAGGTACACAAGCCATATGCTTTCCCAGCTTTATATTAGGGGAAGTACCGTGGGATGTGAAGAAGGTATCTTGGCTATGATGTGATGGGAGGGAATATAGTGAAAGCCCCTCTCTGGATCCCATATATTTCTTTATATGCTTTATCTGATTAACCCATTCCCGCTTGATCTGATTAAGGCCATACAACGATGGGACCAGTGAAAGCCATCTACTATAAATATATTTACTCGCCACCCACCCAGTTCAAGATCTCTTTAGGGCCCTAGTGAAAGGGAAACAAGCTTTATATTATGTTTAGGAAGAAGGTACCATAAAGTGAAGCTTTACGGGACGCTTATCTTGACCATAATCTATATCTCTGTGCACAGAAGATATAAACAACCATGCATAGTTTCTGGTTACCATGCATTGAATCAGGATTCGGGTTTTGAGCCATATGGTGAAAGCCCCATCATTAATAGGGAACAACCCTGTGAAATCCCGGTATAGGCATCTTTAAATGCGCCCAAAGAGAACTGGGGGGGGGGGTAGGTTCCTGATTTATTCTATTAAAACCCTGTTTCCAGCATGGTCAATTGGTTCTTGATAGGAAGGGCACCCCCATGCATGTTTTATACAGAGTTCTGTAGAGGCTTTAATGATAAGAAAATTGAACGATAAGTTGTTCAATCAATTAATAATAAATCACGATCGATAACAAGCTTTCTTTAATACGATATTAGATTAGGCCACCATCGATATCGATATGGGTCCTCTAGAACGTCCATGCATCCTAAAGTTTAGGTCAAATCTTACCCCCAAAGAAGTTGAGTCCTGCATGGCTGTGATTTCAAAGTACAAAGATGTTTTAACTTAGGACTATTCAGACAAGCCAGGCATAAATGTGTCCCTTGTATCCCACAATCTCTTTCTTAAACTAGGTTCTAAACCCATCAAGTAGAAGCTTCATTGCCACCATCTTGAGGTCAATACCTTACTATACAAGGATATATAAAGAATCCTTGATGTTGGTTTTATCTAGACCATTGACTATCTGAAATGGATGTATCACATAGTCCTAGTCATAAAAAAGAACATATATATCTGCATGTGCATTATCTTCAGGGATCTCAATATCGCTAGTCCCAAGGAAAAGTGCCCTCTACCCTTTCTATACTAGCTCATAGACTGTTATGCATGCTACCAGATGATGACTCTCATGGATGGAATCGCTAGCTATAATCAGATTATGATAGTCAAATATGTTCATCAAAAAACCTCTTTTCAGCGGGAGTTACATACATATTGCTACCGCATCATGTCCTTTGGCCTCAAGAATGTTAAATAATCGTCTTAAGGTCAATGCAATATTCGTAAGGTGGTTATACTATATGGTATCTCAAATTAGGTATTTCTTAAGACTACTAAAGTAACCATAAGGACCTCACTCTATGAGAGCACAGGTCGCATTTTCACTAAAATTGACTATTAGGTATGCTAAATTAATAATAGTAGGGTTATTAAGGGTATTTTAATAAGGTCTTGTATCATTGAATCAGGTGGTGTTATCCCTTACTAGTGATATAACCCTGTCTTATATAAGGCATGGTTATTATATACTACTATATATAATAGTAGTATAGTGATAGGCCCAAATAAATTATGATACGAATTTATTTAGGTATGTACTCATTTTAATAATAAATGAGTACATAGTACTCATTTCTGTGAAGGTCTGATTATCAATCACAGACAAGCTCCAGAAACACTAAGCTTCCATGAACTTTTCGATATGTTTTATCACTATTTTCAGTCAATTTTTTCAGTCAAGACATGCTCAAGGCCTATTCAGGGAACCCCATCAGCTCTAAAATGCCCTTTTTTTGGCCAAAAAATTTTAGGGTAAGACAAAAAAATAAAAGCGTTACGTTGGTGGACACTTTTAGAGTCAACATATTTTATGTATATTTCAAGTCAAGGTATACCTTCAAGAAATGCTCAAGCTATATTATGTGATTTCCCATCAAGTTTTCAAAAAATCGATTTTGAACTTATCGGGTGTTATACAAAAAAATAAAATAATTACATACTAAGCGCAACATATTGACTCTAACATACAGAGATGAAAAAAAAGCGTTCGTTGATTTTCCCAATCCGATTGATTAAAGAAGACTCTTCTTACAATATTTATGTATCTATCAAGTAATGTTATCCCGTAAATACATGCTAAAGGCCAATTCAGGTGCCCCATCAAGTCAAGGTGCACAATCTTTAAAAAAACATACAGAGTCTAACATGCTGAGTCCAACACAAATATTGAGTCCAACATGCTTAGTCAAGTGCCCCGTCAGGAGTCCCTTCAAGTCTTGGGGGCCCCATCAAGTCCCTTCATGCTTATGCTTCTTTGACTAGCATAAGAACATCAGTCCCAAGTACCTGAATCACGCGGCTGCCCGAGAAGTATACATAGTGTGGAAAAGTCGTTATCCAATAAAGACAATTGGCTCGTCGATGCCCAGTGACCCAGATCATTTTACTATGTGATCAATTCTGTCTAAAGGGTCTATGTCACGCCTTTTAGATATTATTTTTCCTTTCAATATGTCTGTCCCAAATAGAGATATAATCGCTTTTGTGCAACTATGGAAAATATCTATCAACAATTGAGTATTGGAATGGAAATACATTATATATATATATATATAAGCCCCCTTCGACTCACCCAAAAGTAAAGCACTTGGTAATTCATGTGGGTGGGGATGTGTCCCATGCAGGTCAATCCATGGTCCTATATCCTCCTCTAACCAGATTGGCATCCAAGCGTCCATTCTGCATCAGTCCCTACAGTCAGTACACTCACTCATAAGCCCATCCGAACAACACATCTGTAGAGCGCTATGTTTTAGCTTGAAAGTGGGCGCAAGGAAACATCGTGAAGAACATAAGCATTTCCATTTGCGAAGGAGTCTAGGATGGGTTTTCGATTGTATAAAAAAGAGTATAATGTGTGAACAGACGAGATCAAATATCTATCTCTTTTGTTGATTTATATTGAATAATGACTACGAGCAGATACCTTACTATGTGAGGTACCAGAGCCTTTCTGATATTTGTTTGTGATATATGTTTTGATGTGCATCTCTCATATATATTGATTATGTGCATATGGAAAGGGCGATGGTATCCCTAGTCAGGATCTTGTATTCGATATTTGGATCCCCTTACAATAGAGGAATTAGGGGCCAAGCTTACTAAGAAAGAAGCTTATGGCTATTATAATATCATATGTAATCTAACTCTAAGAACTTATGAGATAATAATAGCCCTTGATATTTTCATTTTACATTATCTATCTCATCCGTCTTCCAGAGCCGATTTTCATTAATTAACTAGCTTCTCAGGTCAGAACAAGATCGTTAGTGGATCTAGATGTCTCTGATTGGATTCCAATGGGTGCATACCAGTCAATCGAGAGTCAATACAGGATCTAAGGTTATGCCATATAGAATGTCAGATGGTTGAGCAAGAATGATTTGTAAATCATAGGTCCCCACACCTTAGTGAATAAATATCTATTCCTCATACTAAAAAGAAGAGGTATTCATCCTGTTATCGCGCAGTTTGTAGCTTATGTTAAAGGCTAAAGGATAGAGGCCAAACTGGCGTAACAGGAACCTTCCCCACCCAATGTCACCACGATGGGGAGGTTCTTTCTATTTAGGGAGGTTAACCCAGGGGAGACATCCCCGACAACCTGGGGTTTTGAAGAGGCTAATGTATAAATTCAAGTTTAAAGTTTCCTCCTCACAGGTTACCACCAAGATCAGAAGGTCCGACTAATCAACCAATAAAGAAGTGTATTCCCAAAGAGAACACCTGCCCTAGACAAGAAAACAATAAAGAATGTATGCAGGCTATAATTCAATGGGTTAGTACTTCATATGACTATCTGATATCAATTAATAAGTAATGCAAAACAATAGATATCAATGAGGTCAACGTCTTATCAATTAGCTATGAAAAAGCATCAATTCATCAATAACTATCAAGATGATTAAGCCAACAATGTATCCAACCAACACTTTACTCAATAAATGCTTTAGATCATCATCAAATTGCTTATAGAAGACAAATGCTGCATCAAGATGAGATAACCAACTGTGACGTCAACCTTAATTAGGGTTAGTTTGTTATTTAGGGTTTCAAAATTTAATGTTTTGAGAGTGGTTTTGGACACTTGGACTTCAACGTTGTGTGTCTGGTATCACTGCCTAAGGGTAGATGGAGTCAAACAAGAAGAGGGCTCAAAGTCTTGAAAGGATGAAGACTAAAGACAAGAGGGAAGGGTTCTAGAGTGCTGCAATGGTAGGGCCCTAGAATCAAAAACCTAGAGGAAAGAGGCTCACTCCGGTCTTGCTTAAGCAAGGCCTCGTGCTCTTTCCTCCTTCTTTAGGTCAACTTGGCAAAACGACTAGCATAAACAATAAATTTAACTTGAGGATGAGGTAAAAGAAAGTGTTGCAATGGAAAATATTTCAAACCCAAGAAGATGGCGGCCCTAGGTGTAGATAACCTAGGCCTAGGACGTCACCCCCTTTTCAACCTATAAAAATCAATGCTAGCTTAAGGGAAGAAGCAAGATGAGTGTAGCAAAGGCTAGGCTCAATCTTTCTTCTTCAATGGCTTAAAAATTTCTCTCTAAGGGGACATGAAACAAGGACCTACTTGTGTGCTTGTTACCTAGGGTTTCAAAATCAGCAATTTTATAAGTAAATGCAATATTTTGAACCTACAACCATTCAATTAAGAATTTTTGCAAGAAAAACACTTACATATCATGAAGAAAAGCATGTCCAAACCCTAGTTGTAAACCTTCCTTGCAGAGAAATGCCAAAAGATGCCAAAAAATCCTTCCATCAACTAGTGCGCCTCACTTAGAAGACAAAATTACCCTAGTAGGGTGCAAAAATCAGACCTCACAAGTGTGAGTTGTTCTGTTGTGTTCAAATGAGGGGAAAACATCCTCAATATATAGTGTATCATGACCTTTTAATTAATTTTAGGTCATTAAAAATAGCCGACAAGGATACAAACCAAAAATCATATTGTTTTACATGAAACTGTTAAATGAAACCCTAAATGAGCAATAAATAGGATGTCAAGCCCCTCTGAGGGAGACGTTGGTCCTTTTTAGGGAAAAATGCAACACAAGGTGACAAACGTTGGCCCTCCTTGGGCCTCCAAACTTTGCCACACGTGCCAAATTTCTATGCTACACATTGGAGGTGACATCATGGCTCCTAGATGACGTCCTGGGGCATCAAAAGGGGCACGTTCCACCTATAGTGGGTCAACCCCCCTGGGCTAGGCTTAGAGAAGGCGTCCTGGATGAAAACGTTCTCCTTCTTCTCTTGTGCAAAGGCTCGAACAATCACTATCCTGTCTCTGCCCCTAATAGGGTCCCAACAACCATCTAATGAGCTCTTCATCCCCATGGAGGTCCGAACTAATCATCTCCCCATGTGTATCGGTCCAACTAGTACCTGTCCATCAGGCATGATCCTGCACATCAAAAACTTCGCCCTCCATGGGCTCATTATTCACAGGGATCATAGCAATGTCAATCACATTTCATCATTAATTTTATCAAATGCATGCATAAAACCCCTGATATATCATCCAATAGCTCAAAGACATTATAATGACCTACTATACAAAGATGAAGAAAAAGACAGAATGCCCTATTGGGCCAGCATCCATAAGAGAAGGAAAGTTTTTAGAGGATATCATCCAAGCCATGTAACACGAGGTGATGTGGTCAAAGGATGTCCAAACATACAGGTAGAGTGAAAGACAGGGGTGATATTACTTGTGGGTTCCTTTGTAGAAGGTGAGTTGTACCTGTCATGGATGCAATTCTTTCCAAGCCCTTTATTGCCTTTATTATTTCTTTTCTTTAATGATTTTTCTTTTTATTTCAAGGTCTAACTAGAGGACACTACCTTGGCGTGGTGACCAGAGCTGACAATGTTACCCATAAGTACTTTCACAGAGATGATAAGGTTGTCTCGTGATGATACCCCCTTTCCCTTGGCCATGCAACCAAAGGTCACTGCCCTGGCGTGGTAACCAGATAATGGCAATGTCATACTGCTAGGTACCCATGAACATAATGGGCTAGCTCATAATGAGACCCCCCATCCTCTTGGCTAGGTCTTGTTTTTTCATTTTTCTTTGGGTCCCTCTTGTTTCTTGTTGAGAGGCTTTTTATTTCCTTCTTGGGGATCCCTAGGCGAGGCATCTCTAGGTTTTATTTTTATGGATTTTATCTTTTACCAGCTGCTTTTACCTTCTGGGCCTTTATCCCCTTCTTCCCATGAGATAAGGTGTAACCCCACAAACATTTCATCCTAATGTACAGACTAGGGGAATGGGATAGATGAGTGGAAGATAAGATGTAAGAGTGATGATATGATGGGAGCGGACAATGGCCCTTCAAAGACCCCCCTGGTGGCTAACCAAAACCTATGGGTACAAGCTTGCTAGGGTACCCTGTCAATCCCCCCAACCATGGTCAAGTGGGTCAGTGTAAGATACAAGCAAGTGTCAAAAATAAAAGGAATTTGATGCATATATTTGAAGGTTATAATGATAAAATATGACACATACCATGATACCTGGACCAACTACCTCATGGAGCAAGAGTCTTCTCTAATACAAGTCCAAGCCGAAGGTGATGGATGTTGTTGCTGCTGCCAGGACAAGTCTGATGAAGAAGAAGAAAAATGGGCCCTCCAGGGCCATGCTCAGATCAATCCTGCTCTCGTTACTCCATGTCTAGGACCTATGGGCATCGAGACATGATCTCCTAGTTATCCCTAGAAAACGGGGATAACACATCCCAGACGGGAGTGGTACCGGGGTCATCCTCAGTGGAATCAAGGGCAGATGCTTCTTGGATGGATGCTTAAGGGATGAAAAGAAAACTCAGTGGTACTGAGGCATGTCCATCTTTATCGGATGAGTAATATCGATCACATGAATGACAACTAATCATGCCGAAGTGCACTTGACTAATACTCACTACTAGAGGGTGGGATGGGTACAGAAGGAGACATTGTATTCATAGTGGATCCTCACTCCCTTTCCTCTGATCCCTATGTCCATCTGCTAATGTAAAGGGAAGAAACAACCTATTACCCTACCCTCCACTCATGAAAAGAGAATATAAGTAGACACATACCCTAAACTCTATAAATGAGAATGATAAAAGTGAATGAGAAAGGTATAAGTGTCAATTTTATCTACATCGATATTGTTGGATCTTTAACTGGTTAGGATGGTGTATTTACTTATTTAGAAAAGAAAATCATCAGAGACATACCTTTAACAGTATTTCTCTTGACACAAAATCTCTTCACTCAGTCTGAAACAAATTCCCTTGCAGATTTCTTCATCTTTGCTGGCAGATTGAAAATCCACTATCTTCCTTCAGCAATATATTCACCAACAACGCTCCTCTTTCAACAGTGTGTTTTATTCTCTTGTCCCAGCGTTATAGCTGGCTCTTATACCACTTGATGCAAGGCTAGGCAACGCAAACTCAAACAACAATCATTGCAGAACCAAGCTTGCAGTCTCGGAGTGCTACAGCTACAGAAGTTGTGCTTACACACAAGATTAATAAATGTTTTAAAACAAATTGAAACAAAAACCACTTAAAGATTGTATGCAAACACAAAAACAAGAGAGGAGAATGAACATAAATTGAACTTTATTAAAACAACAGGGCCAAAAAGAAACATGTTCATCTTGGTCTAGAGGTCTTCGTCTCTCTTAGACATGTAGAATGAGACCTATGAATTCTCTGGCTGTAATCCGGGCTCTAAGTCATAAATGTCAAACTGGGTACATATTGCACAACCTATATCTCTGTCAATCTCAGGAGTCGAACCCCCTTTCCGACAGATTCAAACTAGGAAATAAGTAAAATTCATGACCAACTATAATGATCACTTATATAAATCCTTCAAATAAGGTTAACATAGAACTTATGAGATAAAGTGTAATCCTTAAAATATGGACCCTATATATAGAAAGTGGGACTTAAGATAGAGTCTCTATAGTAGGACTAGGTAGGTCAACTTCCAGTGCTAGTGAAATGTAGATATGCAGGTATCATAGTCGTTATAATTCATATAGAATGACAAGTTTCCTTTCCTCCTGTTCCAAGCTTTCTTTCTTAGTGCTTTTCTCTAGGGAAAAAAAAATAAATTAGATTTATCACGGGTAAGTGAAAGCCTGGTTATTTTTCCCTTTCCTACCGTGAGAGGGTGAGAAATTCTCTTTATTGAAACTAATTAGATTCCATTGTTTCCTATCATGAAAGCCTTAACTTGCCTTAGTACTAGCCTTATTCCGGTGAGGTCTCCATCCTTAAGTTCCAGTTCCCCTGAGCTACAGCTCTGAACTAATTCTAGCTCTATCAGTTCCATTGTTTTGAACTAGATGTTATTAGTATTGTAGTTCCACTAGATACTATTAGTATAGAACTCTTCTTTCTGCCTTATTCTCTTTCTCACTATTTCCATTCTAAGAAGGTTGTCTCCATTCTTGTCATTCTAAATCTAAAAAAAAAGATAGAGTGCCATGTCTTTGTTGTTCCATGCCTGACAACCTTAGTCCGTGTCAATTAGCTTTAGACACTGGATTAGTCGACTTAGTTTCATGGAACGCCCTATGGACTTTCCAGGTATTGCTTACTTACTTTAATTAGTCTATTTCCGCTTGTCTTGTGCCATAAAGAATTTCTTACTTGCCTTAGTATTGAGATTTCGCGAAAAAACTATGGAAACAATAATAACTACTAGCTTCCATCTTAAGCCAGAAGAACTACTAGCTTAGTCTTATGCAGTAAGTACTAATACGCAGTAGTCTTAATCTTACCGTGTCAGAACTACTAGTTTTTCTGCTCTACCTTTCGCCTTAGTCCAACTATTAGCCTTAGAGTCAGTCCCATGGCATTAAATATCCCCATAGAAAAGCAGGTCATGGATAAACCTACCCCCTCTTCTTAAAATAAAGCTATGGTGAGGTCGGTGCATCACATTGGGAGGAGACCTGACTTGATGGGGCCCCCAAGACTTGAAGGGACTGATGCCTTGACTCCTTACTTCTTAGGGTAAGAAACAATCCCACCTTGATGGGCCCCCAAAGACTTGATGTAGCACCAAGAGTTGAATATTGACTCCTTACTTTATGTAGCACCAAGAGTTGAATCCTTACTTCTTAGAGTAAGAAAAAGGCCCACCTTGATGCCCCCCCCAAGACTCATGACTCCTGACTTGAGCAAAGGGTGGCGGATGGTTGGACACTTTCAAGTGATTCTTCCCTATGGAAAAGGTGGGGAGAAAACATGGTGAAAGGGCCAATGGTTCCCTATCTTGCTACCATCCTGTATCTTGTTGGATACTAGCCCTGGTGTTGGCCTGCTAAGCACCTCCCGTTGCCTTACCTTGGGATATTTTATTCCCCCTCTCTAACGATGATTAGAGTATGCTTGGTGTTAGTCTTACCATAGTAGAGGCCCGACTGATGGGATTTCCCAGGAGGAATTATGTCTGAGCCAAATTTACTACCCTAACGGGGACACCTTGATTGATTTAATCTCGAGGGACACCTGCCAGATTGATCAGTTACCTGATGGATTCCCCTACCTTGAGGTGTTGAAAAGACGTAATCGACAACAGAGCCATACTTGAGGGGGCATCTGAGGGACAGGTGAAGGCGTGCTTCCATTTTGTTGGAACCAAGCCCAGGTGTTGGTGTGCTAAGTTTATAAACACCATCCCAGAGGCATCGCAACTCGAACCAAATTTACTACCCCAATGGGGCACACCTTGACTGGTTGTTCCAGAGCAAGCCATAAGTCTTCCGAAGTGAAGCTCTGTTTAAAGGTGTGGCGCACTATCTTTCACACCCATTTCCTTATGCGCTCATTATTTATTACTGCTCAATATTGCAGTTGCATGAGTGGATCACGTACAATTATAACCAATTTAATTCCTGAGACGACGACCAACCCGGGAACACCATGATTTGGTGGAACAGACACATCAACACCTGAGGAACTGTTGAGCGCCTCTTGAGGATGTACCTAGGGTGTACCATTTTCCACCTCTTAAAATGTGATAATGACATTGTGGAGGGCTCTGGGATGTCCGTTGGACTTACCCAATTTTCCTTGCCACCTCGTAACGGATGAGCTTGAGAGTCAGTCAAGGCATCCATTGTTGAGGGCTTTGGGGGAACCATGGAGGTTGGCTCAAGCCTAATGAGGGACACTAGAGGGACCGCTGAGCGCTCCCAAGGACGTACCCAATATGCATAGTTACCTCTTAACGAATGACGGCTTGCACCCAACCTTAGTCATTGTGGAGGGCTCAGGGATGTTTGCCGAACATACCCAGTGTGTACCTGGCAACCTCTGAATGAATGGGATAGCCTGCGTGTACTACAACATTCATTGTGGAGGGCCCTGTGATTTTTTAGGAGGTTTGGGGCTCTCGAGCCTTAATTCCCCCCCCATGGTGGGGATATTCAGGTAAGTTAGGGCTCCTGCTCACTTAACTCCTAAATTTGTTTCATCCATAGAATTAAGCTATAGGCCACAAAGAACATTCCTAATTTGGGCATGCACTCAAAGTGATTTTATTTCCTTGGAAGAATTACATTTCATTATATTTATTAATGATTGGCGAGTGCTTTGGAGAGAGAGTAATATCTATTCAGAACATAATATCTCATTGGGGAAACAATCCTTAAGCAAGCCCTACTAGAAGAGTGAAAGCCTTTTGAGACAAGCCCTACTAGTCTGTATCAATTTAATTACTAGACTTCTTGGTCCAGAGAAACAAGCCTTATAGAGTATCCAACGTATTTCAAGATTTAATTGAAGAATGATTCTACAATCTTTTATAACTAGTTCCCACCCCCATAAAACCCCAATGTTTGTTTCTCTCAATCAAGAAAAACCCAATTTTTTTATTGTTTTCAACATTCCTTTTTTTTGTCAACTCGAGCTTTATTTCTTGCCTTAGGTGAAAGCCTTAGTCTTACCTCTTTGGGATTTTCGGAGAGTAAGAGTCAACGCTTACTGGACCCCTATGGGGAAAACCACTAGCTTTAGTCTTAAGCGAGAAATTATATAAGAATTTGTTTGTCATGGTATTTTTTTTTTCCTTTAGTAGTGAACACTGTAGTTAAACTCGATAGACTCCCAGCTCTTGAGAAGTGAATGAAATTCATTCCACTTCTTAGCATGATCCATACCACCACACACATTATTTACATATTTCTCGTAACAACTCACTGTATCATCTATCTTTTTCTTCCATTTTAACTTATCTAGCTTTTTTAGGTACTATTATAGTAGACCCAACTCCTCATTAGTCTATAACAAGATTTGGGTCTAATATAATAGTAGCATATTACCACTACTATTAAGGGTATTTTCTATTTGACACTCTGTATAATGGGGCATTAATAGTGAAATCCATAAGGTCCTTAAAGGCTATATATAATAGTCAGTAGTAAAGGCATTAAATCAATAAGATGATCCACAAATGAGTTAGTAGTATAATCACCTTAAGCAATAGGTGGTTATACTTGTCAATATCTTCAGAGTGAAATCCATAAGGTCACTATTAAGGCAAGTGACCTTATGGCTTTCACTCTTAAGACCTTAGGGCATTGGACTAAAACTACTGAAAGTCGGGCCTTACTCCATAGGGATAAGACTAATAAAAAAAAAAAAAAAGAAAGAAAGACCTTAAGGAAATACCTTAAACCTACTCTACCTAATTTGTTTTTATTTTGAGAAACCTATTTTTTAGGGGGTCAGATGACATATCCCAATTCGGGGCACCTAAACTTGATATTCTCTTTCATCCCAATAAACTCCCCATATCGCGTTCCAATATGAGGGAACATCCACAGAAATGGCCCTACCTTGGAACCTACAACTCCTACTCAACCCTGGAACCTTCCACCTCGAACCAACCATGGGGACTAAGTGCATAGACTAAGATAGTTTCTAAAGGATAAATGAAATACATATGTTATTTTAAATCCATCTCCAAGAAATATCTACATCTCTATAATTTCCATGGACTACTCAACATGGTTAGCTGCTTAGATAACTTGACTCCTTGGACTTGCAACTGATCTACTCAATTGTGCTAACTTGACTTAGAAAAATTCCCACCTTGATGGGCCCCCCAAGACTCGTGACTCCTGACTTGACCAAAGGGTGGCAGATGGTTGGACACTTTCAAGCGATTCTTCCCTATGGAAAAGGTGGAGAGAAAACATGGTGAAAGGGCCAATGGTTCCCTATCTTGCTACCATCCTATATATTGTTGGATACTAGCCCTGGTGTTGGCCTACTAGGCACCTCCCATTGCCTTACCCTAGGATATTTTATTCCCCCTCTCTAACGTTGATTAGAGTATGCTTGGTGTTACTCTTATCGTAGTAGAGGCTCGACTGATGGGATTTCTCGGGAGGAATTATGTCTGAGCCAAATTTACTACCCTAATGGGGACACCTTGACTGATTTAATCCTGAGGGACACCCGACGAATTGATCGGTTACCTGATGGCTTCCCCTACCTTGAGGGGATGAATAGACGTAATCGAAAGCATAGCCATACTTGAGGGTCATCTGTGGGACAGGTGAATGCGTGCTTCCATCTTGTTGGAACCAAGCCAAGGTGTTGGCGTGCTAAGTTTATAAACACCATCTATGGTCTCCCGGAGGCATCGCAACTCGAACCAAATTTACTACCCCGATGGGGGCACACCTTGACTGGTTGTTCTAGAGCAAGCCATAAGGCTTCCAAAGTGAAGCCCTGTTTAAAGGTGTGTCGTACTATTTTCTCACCCGTTTTCTTACGCGCTCATTATATATTATCGCTCAATATTGCAGCTGCATGAGTGGATCATGTACACGTATAACCAATTTAATTCTTGAGACGACGACCAACCCAGGAACACCATGACTTAGTGGAACAGATACATCGACACCTGGGGGATTGCTATGTGCCTCCCGAGGACGTACCCAGGGTGTACCATTTGCCACCTCTTAAAATGATAGTGACATTGTTGAGGGCTCTGGGATGTCCACCAGACTTACCCAATTTTCCTTACCACCTCATAACGAATGAGCTTGGGAGTCAGTCAGGGCATCCATTGTTGAGGGCTTTGGGGGCACCGTGGAGGTTGGATCGAGCCTAATGAGGGACACCTGAGGGGCCGCTGAGCGTTCCCGATGATGTACCCAGTATACATAGTCACCTCTTAATGAATGAGGGGTTGCACCCAACCTCAGTCATTCTGGAAGGCTCCGGGATGTCCGTCGGACGTACCCAATGTGTACTTGGAAACCTCTTAATGAATGAGATAGCCTGCGTGTACTACAACATTCATTGTGGAGGGCCCTGGGATTTCCGTAGAGGTTTGGGGCTCTCAGGCCTTAATGGCCCCCCCCATGATGGGGCCCTTATGACATGAGGCTTGATGGGGCCCCCAAGTCATAAGGGTAATTCTTGTTTGTTTTCATTCCCTAAAGGGGTACAATTTTTTCATTGTACTATCCCCCTATACCTCATAATTGCCAATCAGTGCATTTAGTTGGAATTCCTTCTCCTCCTACATCGGAGAAGCGGCTTTTCACCTTCCCCGATCGACGTCGTTGCACCCGGTGCAGAGGATGGTCGGTTTTCTCAATAGGGTCGTGTATCCCCCATGCCAGTGCATCTCAAAGATTGACCACATCATGGTTGTCCTATAGGATTCATAGGAATGTCCTCAGACATCCTTGCACCTCTTTTGTGGTTGACTTTATCCGACATATGCTCAACTGTCAGATTAAGTTCAACAGTCAATGTGCCTCTACATATACCATGTCCCACACATGGTCGAGTTCCCATATAACCTCAACTACATCCATAAGATACTCTTTTTGTTGCATGGGGTAAAACACTAGTGGCTTTTGCGGGGCCTTATAGATGGTTCGTGGCTCTGCGGTGCCCAATTCTGCTCATTTCTTCGTGCCTCCACGAGAAACACAATTGATGCCCGTATAGGTTTGGATGACAGGGTCGACTCCAAGAATGTGAAACTCATAATTGACCATGTTTTCTCCCTGCTGACGCCTATCTCGTGCCTCCCATTTATCAATCAAATCAGGGAAATCCTTAGTGTTATGGTCGGTCTTTCTACAATGACCACATTGAGGCTGACGTGGCTGCAGGTAGTTGCATGCAATATGGCCTAGGTCATTGCAATTATAACACCGCTAAGAGGCTTGAACTAAAAGGGAAACCACCTTACAAATTGTATCCTTAGTGCTGTTAATATTGCTAACGTATCAATATTAAGTTGACAAGATTTCTTAACCTAGTGTTATGAGTACCTTTCATGATACTAATCTGGAAGTTATACTAGGTGGACATCGAAAATGATATTTCCACCTTGATCCATATGTACTGACAAAGATTAGGATAAATGGTCAAATCCCGGTTCAAACAAAAGGAGATGGAACATGGATTTGCTCTATGCGCTTCGGTTCGAATCCAGATATCTCCACAGACTTTCGTTCACTTTCAATTCAAAAGGTAGATCATAGGGGAACTTGTGACTAGATTGAATCCCTCTTTGTTCGAAGCGTACAAGTTTTTGATGGCGTAATTATGTATAATAAAGTCAAATAACATATGTGCTACCGCTTCAGACTTTGAGGGGAACAAATAGAGGGATAAACTTACCTTCTAGCTAGATATTTTAGGGGAACAAATATCAGGGCCTGGCAGTGATTCGCCCGACCCAAGAAGGGTGAGGTAAAATTAACAACTTGCCTAATCTAAGAAGGACAAGTAGTGACTTGCCTGCTCTAAGAAAGACAAGTAGTGACTTGCCCAATTAAACGTGGTTGAAGGAAATAATGATAAGTGGTTGAAGGGAATAAAGAGAAGGATCCTTCTGTATATGAGCATAGCTATGTTTTTGCTATGTTGAGGGAACAAATATATTAGCCTTATTTGGAGATCCAAAGCCTTGTAATATTCAAGGGTAGATCAAATAGATCAGTAATATAGTCAGTATGTATGTATCTCATTAGTTAAAGTGTTGAACGATAGGCTAAATATGGACCCTATATATAGGCTTCAAGTGGTGTTTCATAAAGTGATGTTGAAAGACCACTTGAAGCCAACCTTCCTCTCTCGTTGGTCGAGTGCTTTGGTCGAGAAAGATAACAACCACTAAAGATATCAGTCGACCCTTCTTTTAATGCAAGCCTGCCTTTCCCTTCCTTATCACTCTTCATGCTTCAATCCTTCCATTAATGCTGAGGATATGGTCCCAGCCAGCAGATCAAGCTTCGATCCCTGTCTGAATGGATTGATATTCATTCTAGATTCACCCCGTAGTCAACCACCATGCACGTGTATTATTCAACTTGATGGGTCTCTTCACGGCTGGCATATAAGTGCCTAGAGAAAGCCCTCCGGAACTTCCTCTGGGCAAATGCTAGACAGGGTAAAGGCTTCCACTAAGTAAATTGGGAGTTGTTTTTCACACCGTGGKACCAAGGAGTCTTGGGTATCATCAAAACATGAATACAGGTGCATGCTCTCTGTGCCAAGTGGGTAGTATGGGCTATCTCGAGAAAGGAGGCCTGGAAGGTGCTTCTACAACATAGAATAATCCTAGGGATACTGCTAGGAAAACAAGGGTGCAAGGAGCTTTCATTCCAGACTATAATGACTACCCCARCGAGGGTGAAAATTCCTGGGACTTTCATTMTACAAAGCATCTGGACAACTTGTCAGGTAGTCAAACCCTTCTTTTTGTGGAAGGAACCCTCCCTCATAATAGGCCTCTTGTTCAATGACCACAGCCTCTGGTGGTATCCTCTGCTACTGTTTGAAGGTAAACTATTGGCCGAGATGGCCTGGATCTCGTTTTGTAGGCTCTTTCATTAGGGCCTATGGATGGATAATGACCTTTTTAATGGATAGACTCGCTCCTGGCTGTCTTGGCTAGAGATTCACCAGAAATTTCATTTGGGGTGCTTATAAAATTTTGTGGCGGATAGAATCCATAGGTTTATACCATATGAGATGTGGCTAAAATTGGGCCTCCAAGACCTTAAATCTTGGTGGAGAGACTAGAAGTGGGGGTGTTCCACCGCCTTCACAAAATAGAAGCCTAAGATGGGTTACAAATGGTTATGCACAATGCTAGCTTTCGAAGGTAGGATGAATAAGTTATAAAGGGTGAAAATAAAACAGAAGACCCGTCTCTTTCAGCTACACAGCCTGTGGAAGCTTATATTAGAACCTAACACAAAAATGTTTAACTAGTTCTTTATAATGTGAGGCTTACCAGTTGAGCGAAGATTGTAATATATGGGAGTTCCAAACTCGTGATGCCCACAATATGGGCATGCTGAGACCCTAAAGCACATTTTCTAGTTCTTCCCCCTAGCCACCTCTATTTGGGCCTGGGCAGAGGCCCTATGCCAGTCATACCTTCCAACCTCCCTCTCCTAGAGAGCATCTCTCTTAAGGGATAAACTCCCTTGGGCTAAAGAATTTACATCTTCCAGGATGATTTGAGATTTATGATGTTAATGAATTAAGACTTGACACCAAGATTAAGATAAAGTAACCTTAGTGTCAAGTCTTAATCCGTAAACATAGCCAATAGGCATAGAATGAAGGTCTATTAATTTGACACTCTACTAGGGTTAATAAGGGTATTTTGACATCAGAGGGATCCCCATTAAGATAATAGGGATAATGGTATATCTATAATAAGCACTATCATAATATTCTGATAATCACAAGCTAGAGTACTGAGCTTTGTAGTTACATTGTGCTTAGTAATCCATATATGTTACAAGCTTCTTGTTACACTAGTATGATTCCCTAGCTTATCTTAGATTATTCCAACAACTGTGATCTCATTGCTTATAACACACTTAATAGACCAAGTAATGGGATTAGAGCTATATGATGAATTAGTCGTAATATGATAGATATCGAAACAAGTACAAGTTTATACAATTAGTGATATTATATGAATACTAGTAAGTACATGTACCCTGTAACTAATCAACACCTATATAATAGAGAGATCTATAAGCATCATACATATGTATACAAGCTATGTATTAACCGTAATTAACAGAAATCTTATATCTAGCTCAGAACATGCAGAGAGTATGATAACCATTAGTATGGGTCTTACTTTCCACTATGAATACTTATATAATCATGAAAGCTGGAAACATAATGGATACACGATACCCTTATACTACTAGCTGTAATATACGGGGTAATGACCCATAACGAGTACCTGTAATACAAGTTGCTTACATTATGTCAATATCGTTGATTACTAGTATAAGGATGGTTTAAGTTGATACATGGTTGTTACTATCTATCTTTTGTATATGGAATTAAGACTATACCCTATAAGTTGAATGGTATGAGCACACTAATGGTTTAAGCTTTCATCATATTAAGCCGTAATCAAGCTTAGTTACCTTAATATCGATACCTTATATGACAAGATTTGAACACTAGATTATGAACCCATTACTCTAAGTATCATCGTAGCTTTATACGTAATAAACCATATAAGTGTAATATTGTTATCTGTATCAAATACATGAAAGCTTACTGGTTCAAGCTGGTAACACAAGCACTTCTATAAACAACTTACACCCATTGATTAGGTTGAATTGCTAGCATGCCTCGTGAGCAAGAAACATTGTAACCATATACGATGTTTATGTAATGAATACGATGTTGTATCTATTAGTACCTGTTCAATAAGTAGAGTCACAATAGGTAAGCTATTATACTACATTACAACTTAGTATAGGTGTTGTATGTAAGCAACTATAATACTAGTACTAACTTAGTGTAATCAAGTAATCAAAGCTATTGATATTATCATATACTATTCAGAGCTGAATCTCTAGTCTGCTATGGAACTCATACTGTGATTATGGTATCCTGTTTATCAAGTACTGCTATATAAGATGGATTGGGTCTCTATGTTAGCTGATTGACACTGCTATAATATGGATATCTCTTATATAAAGTACAACTCTATGAACACCATGGTTACTTATACCAATATCAGTTGTAGTTATAAGCTTTATCCCTAAGAGAGTACAATTCTATGTTCATGCTTTACTCCTTATGATTTCATAACGTGTTAGATATGGAGAAGCAATGAGTTACCGTTAGCTTTGATTACAAGCATACTTGTAGTTACAGATTAACTTATCTCTTCTTACTTCCATTGAATATGGTTTTATATGAATAAGGTGTTTGATTCCAGTATTGTTGTATTGTTTATACATAACATCATAGCTATTGGATCATGTGTAATTGTAATATAACACTTTCCATAAGTTATGTTGAGATTTACCTATAACAAACATGTGACATATCGTACTCATTATGGATAATTCTATGGGTTAGCTTACATATATCTAGTCATAGTGTTTTGAATATATGCTAATACTGGTCCCAAAGATCATACTCTATACATATGGATTTACTTGTATCACTAATGTAACTAGTATTTATATGGTCTTAAATAAGGATAATGAAGTAACCAAGTACATACGAGTTATATCTTGGACTTGTATTGGTGTAATAACAATCATTACATTCATTACATGAACATAATGATTCCAATATTCATAAGGTTCCAACATGTAGTGAGACGTGTAACATTACTCATTCTATCTAAGCAACTCTATTCAATACCTTATCCAGAGTACGAACACGTATTTCTTATTGTTATACTTATGTTGAGTGCATATAAGGAATCATCATTACTATAATATCCATGGTAATGTGGATAGTGTTTATAGTAGAAACAAGAAGCATGGTTTAGCTCTACTTATAGAAACCACATAATCTATGATAGTTCAAAGCTTTCATTAGATTGGATTATCGGTTACTAGTGATTTTCTTATACATGATCCTTATATCGATACTTGTTATGGATTTACTTAGCTTATACGTTTGATAGTATGGATTGATGGTAAGAGTAATCATAGCATATTACATAATTAATAGTGATATCATGTAGAGATCACTCAAAGCTTAGTACAAATAACAGTGAGCAACTTACTTCTATGATTGTTATAGCTATTTGCCTAAACTATCCCAATACCTTATAGCTCATATTGATACAAAGGAACCAATGATCCTTAGTGTACGTAATTAGTGTAATTAATATGGTGTTCATTATGGTAAAGCTACTGTAAACACTTAACACGTATCATCTGAGTGATCTCAACATAGCTAATATTATAAGGTGATTCCCATTGATCTGTAAACATAAGTGATTCTATGAAGCTTGTTATGTTACTATAAGATCATATCCAATATTGGTGTAAACTAACACATATCATTAAGGGTCTATGATACCACTTGTTATGGTGTTACTATAGGAACCTAATCAGTCGTATACCATATGTTACTCTATAGCTTATAGTGATTACTAGTTACCCTTTTCATGATCTTACCTTGTTCATTATGTAAACATGATCTACTACCATGTGTTTAACAGATCACGTATAACCAGCTTCTATGATCAGTGTCTAGTTTATACTAGTCTATATATTTCATTATACTAATATGATAACAGTAATTATGAGGCTTAATCACAGTAAACACATTTACTCTAATCATTACCCTTACTCTAATCATTACCCTTAAGCATATCCCTATTAATTGAGATGACATAACAAGAGTATAGCTTAATGGAGTGGTTGCCATGAGCTTATGTTAATATGATACTTCATGTTAATGGTGATACTGATATCCATATCTAACCAATGAAGATAGTAGTAATCATGCTTCTCATAACAATAATAGTAAACATGATATGAGTGCAATACAGACCAACTTGCTTGTTCATAGTAAGGGTAATTATTGATCTCTATTCTCATGTATTCATTCTTAATGGTAATCATAGTAAGAGAAGTATCTACCTAATTAGTTGAATGACTCGACTAAGCTCTGAGCTTGGTTGAACTAGTAAGCATTACTATTACCTATATGTAAGTATCTAGCTTAAGACCATGTACAAGATGATACTATAGTAACCATGCAATCCTTATTGAGTAGTATCTATAGTGATTTCACACTATATAATCTATACCACTATTCATTGCACCCAACTTGTTACTCATTCATCTCGATATAAGGTTACATATGGGTTTATTACTCTTTACACATTACATACTACATGCTTATAAGGTGATAACAGTGTTCCATTTAGTTATGATCTATACCAGTACTAGTCATAAGTATCATAGTGATTCCATATAAGCTAATAGAGATAGAGCTATCCCTGATAAATGAACTAGAGTTAAGCTAAGTTGTTCCAGCCCGTACTTCTTGCTTGTAACACACTTTCTTTGAATGAAGATTACGTTTATGCAATTACTGTGCTTGGTTATGAATTACCCTTATACTTATCACATATTAAGTACGATATACTAAACCCATCATTACAACTATCTTTCTTATTTGTTCAGCTTACCCTATGAGTTGTTACGATAAATAAGCCATATTCCCATAATAATCATGAGCATTAACTGATACAAGAATCAAAGGTAATACTCTAGTACAGTATAAAGAATAGGGAATAAAACCCATTGATATTACTAGCTTCTTGTTCAAGCTTAAGTATTAGTTATATAAGTGGAATCATACTAGTATACCTTGTAAGGACGTGTATAAGCTCTTGTTATCATAGTTCAAGTTGTTGTTAGATTTGATAAATCCCGTGGAAATCATAGTAATGAGCCTACCTGTAGATAATAGATTACGTAATTACAATAATCTAATCTATACTGAGACCTAATCACATATAGATCCTATGTGTGTTGTGTTCATACTAGTTCTTTTGACTGCCATTTGTGACGTATCCAACTAATACGATATAGCTTGTTCAGGTAAGCTTCATCGCCCTATCTATAACTGGTACTGAACAAATTAGGAAGATAGAGTATAACCTTGTGTTACTGAGATTAATGGTATTGATTCAGATACTATAACCCATGTAACCTAATAGCATTGGTATTCAATCTATCATAACCCATTATGTATACTAACTTAATTACAAAGATAGAATGATGTACAGGTAATGTACAGGTAATCTACAGGTAATCTACATCTATAACTAATTAAGGAAATAGCGATACATCATACTTAAGCTAAGCTCATGAGTCAATTATCTAGACTCTGTATGATGCTTACTTGCTTAAACGTCATAGTCATAATACCATACGTGTTACACATATTAGGTAATCTTATCCATGATATGGAACCCAATGACCTAGTATCATGTATTCATTCACCAGAGTGATTCTACGAGCTTACTTGAGGTTAATCATCAAACTCGTGTTAGATCAATGGTAGAAACCACTATATTTGACATAATATATGCATATTCCATAGTTAATATCTTTGTATACGTATTCCAACTCATAACAGGTGAATACAAATCATAGTGAAACAAGCACGTGTAAGCTTAAGCTCCATAGTGTTTACCCTTATGTTATGTGTGATTACTATGTAGAAGCTATCAAGTGTTCTAACTCCATTGTATTACTGTAATAAAATCTATGTAATACGAGGGTTGATCTCATGTTAATTAGGGAAACATCATTACTTCCACATATTTATAGGGTGAGTATTCCTTACTGTAATATCGTAGGTAACATAGCTAGCTAACACTGTACTACAATCTCGTACATAGTACCTTTCTACCTTATCACTAATTACTCATATTACTTAGGTTAAAGCTTACAACATACATAATAGTTACACATGATACATATCCATGGAATTAACCCATATCTATACTTCATTATGGAGAAAGAGTAGTTAGAATACATAGAGCATGAACAAGTATGGTCCATATTATCTTTTACATTCACTAGTACGATCCATATTGATTCATAGAGATTGAACTAGTACGCGTTACATTAGCTTAACTTGGTTCATATTGCTCATATATTATGGAAAGATAAGGACACACATGGAAGATAGGTTATCACACTAACATCATCATCTAATTAGGTAAAATACATGCATATTGGCAATACAAAACGTGTAAGTTGTTCCTCCTTATTAATGCTAGTATCTTAGAATCGTCAGTGGAATCATTAGGTAAATACCTAAGCTTATATTTCTTAGTAAGTGATTATAGCTCACATGTGTATCTGCTTATGTATAACCTAAACTATTATGCTAATTAGGTACCTTATCAAATCAAGAGGTATAATACAGAGATTAATGCCAATAACCCTTATATGTGTAAGCTTTCAAATGAATAGTACTACTTGTAACTATGGAAAGTGTTATAAGCTCTATTGATTATGGATTAATCGTAGTGTAAAGAGATATTATTGATTACATATATACTTCTACTTAAATACGATAGCTTAGTTAAGTCCATACGTTTATCCATGAATATTGGTAATGAGTGCTAGACATGATTGAGTGCCATTAGTTTCGGGATTATACAACTTCCTTAACTACAAGAAAACATCATGGTATCCTTACTTTACCTATAGTTTGTACAAGATATGTAATCTAGTATGAATAGTGTTATGTAACCTTTACCAGTATGATTCCAGTCTATGTTAGTTATGCACAGAATTGAACAAGAAATATGAAGTTATTAGCATATGGGTAATATTTTGATCACTTAAGAAATCAATGAGATATGCATGAACAAACAAGGGAGAATTTATGGTAACAAAGGTGAGATTATGCTAAGCCAATTCGATAGTCGAATATCCATTAAAGGGTGACAAGATTATAAGAAGTAATAGTAGATGAGATGTAATCAGACCAAGACTGTTCAACTCTTTGTTAATTAGTAGTCTTCCTATACCCCAATGAAGCACGCCTTGGATGGGACATGTATACAACAGTCAGACATGAGTTGAGGCGAGCTTCTGATTAGTGGAAGCAGAGAGCTATTTTGTGACTAGAATCACTCCCTAGGCCCTTCTCAAGGGTTGCAAGTTCTCGTGCTAGGTTTTTTGCTCATCCTTGGTCATAGGAAAAGGACATGAGCATATGCATTTATAATGATGCATTCTTCAATGATTGAATAATTTATTTAGTGATCAATTTGATAGCTTATTAATAAGAGAAACATATGCAATTCAGAGAGCAAAAAAATCAAGCTTGTTCAATTTATAAATTGAACCCTTCTCGCTGGTAGTGTATATCATGCACCTAGATCTACCCACATCTCATATCTTTTGCAGTGTCCCCCTGGTTTCTTCCTCCCCATTTCAAACCTAGAAATTAAAGCCCGTCGGTTTTTGGAATGTTATGTCAAACATGGGGACCCATTGAAGTAAAGAATGTAGTAGGTAGCCCATGCTCCCAGAGAAACAGATCGGGGTGATACTTACAGCTCAGTTGCAACACCATCGAGCAAACAACATAATCCGGTGTTGCCTCATAGGCATGGATGGGCATTCAATAGATCAAAATGAACGATGTTGCGAACTGTGAGGAGAAGGGAAACACACACACATGTGGATAATACGATGCACTATCTGAAATTGTGAGGGGAAGGGAAGCACACAATTAAGGGCAAGCAATATCCAGCCTGCTGCAGAGTCATTAAGACTCTATCAGTGCATGGATATTCTCACATGTATCCGGATAACGGATGCATACGCATCGACACATCACCGCATGGACCATGGGATGGTCATGGCATGTTAGACATGCATATTCCCATAGCATGCATGATCTCCTCCACGTTAGCGCCTGGATCCAACAACCCTTGGCCCCCTGCGCCGTTTCCGTTTTTCGTTTAATGGATGCATGTAAGTCTTGACTAATGGATGCATGGTTTTCGAGGTGATCCGGGATCCACCGTCTCTCTGTACTCTGATGGATTGGGTAGATTTTGTGGGAGGTCAAGGCACGACGAGCAATATCCAGCATTCATCCTGAGTTTAACTATCCATCTACCCACGCTCTGGTTCTCAACATATTCAGAACCGATTTCATTCAGCTGGGTTTTCTTCCATCTTCCGAAAAGGCTCGCGATCCTTCTTTGCTGGTTTGCTGACCGAGATCTTCTTAGGTGTGGGGAATCTTCCAAGCTCATCCGGATACAGGTAAATTTTAAACTCGAAGTACCCCGTCATATCAAATCGAGTCGAGCCTCTATTTTATGGAAAAAAAAATGCTACAACAACGATATTCCTGCGTTTAAATTTTTTAATTTTGTAAAATTTCACAGGCCCTCCGTTTTATCTCCCGCACATTTTTTGAATTTTTTTAAATTTCAAAGACCACTCTCCTTTTTCTTTGACATCCCCTGCACTATGGTTAGCATGGTTCTCTCATTGACGATGAAGCGATTGCATGGTTCTCTCCTTCAAAAGTAACTGAATAAATAACACAACGTTTGCTTTGGAACAATGGAATCTTTAAATTTTACTCACCTTCGAAAGACTTAGAATTAATAATGTAATCCTCTGATTTGTCAGTTGGGCCAGAGTTAGAATCCATTACCCAATCCCTACTTTCTTAAAATAGTTTTGAGTAGTAGTTATAATTTGTTTAAGCTAAATCTCAATTCCTTTGCAGCTGAAGATGGAGATCAAAAGGAAGACAATGGATGCGATAATTCCTTTGTTAGGAACAACTGTTGATGTTGCTTTCTGAGGAAAGATCACATCTTAGCAGAACAATATAAACAAATCAGGGATGCAACAACTAAGCTTTTGGCGACTTCCAAACATCCGGTCACCGTTCTGGTTTTTGGATTTCAGAACCATGGGTGGAGTTTTTTGTGAATATTATGTTCAGAGTTCTTTACAAGGAGGAAGGTCCACTAATCATGCGTGCGGAGACATGGCCTACAACTGCAGATAAAGTTTTTATGTATCTCGAGAATAGTGGTAGATTTCACAGTTTTTGTAAATGCTCCAGACTCTTGTTTGGAGGGTTGTTAGAACTGCCAAACGATGTGTATGTTTTGTTTTGATCTTATGCATGAATGTTGGTCAAAATTGTCTTAAATCTAAACAGAAACAACTGTTCCATTTTGGATCAAAGATTAGAATCACTTTTGCAGTAATCTATTCAATTCATATCCTTATTTTGACCTTATTCTCTCGGTAGAAGTTTTCTGTACAAATGACATGACATAGTTTATGATTATTTAAACTTAAAAACCTCAGAGCTACTCGCATGGTAAAAACCTCTCAGATTTCACATAAAACACATTGGGTTAGTAGATAATATGTTATACCTTCAAGATTTATATAATTTGGCTGCCCCTTCTCGATTTATATAGTTCTCATGCCAAACAGATTGCAAAATTTGAATTTGAATTGTATTTTTAATTTCTATTTCTTGAATAATTTTTTTTCTTATTTTACTCTCTAATGTAGAAATCAAAATATATTAAAATTTTAAAAGATTTTAATTTTAATTTTAATATTTCTTTAAATTAAAATTTCTTTATGTAAAAATCCTAAATCCTAATATGTTAAATTTTAAAATAAATATAGTTTTAATTTTAATATTTCTTTAAATTGAAATATGTGAAGTATGATCAATTTGTAACAGTTCTAATATGTTAAATT
>JZKD02S1672749.1:91086-108176 GCA_000966675.3 Picea glauca
GAGAAACCAACCTAGTTCTGAAAGGAATATCGACCATTATTATGTTACTCTCAAGGTCTTCTGCATCATTGAAGAGAGTTTCCAAGTTTGGAGATCTTTTTCGCTTAGGCGCAAAGAGAATTCAACCTCAAATGAGGAGGCTTAAGCTATCATGGCAGTAGGTTTAGATGGACTTACTACCTCAGGAATCTGGTGGTAGAAATTGCAGAAGTGAGTGGTAAACTAGGTATATAGAGGATACACGTAGGGGAATTAGAAATGAGGAAGGCAGGTAGAGTGTAAAGCTTAGGTCTATTATTAATTTCACCTAGTTGAAGGGACCCTGTAGGGACTTTATGTCCTAACTTATCATAGGCTTCATATTAAGTTTTTGGATCCTGTCTGTGATTGATAATCAGACCTTCACGGAAATTAATGGTAGCGTATGGTTTAAGCTTATTTTGGTGTACTTCATAAGCTAAGTGATATAAAAGGGTTAGAACACAGTAGTTAACACTCTTAATAAGATCAATGGAGTTCATTCATTATGGACAAGTGTTATCCCATGTTGTATAAGCTCTTATTGAAACGTATTGAATCAATAGATGTATTAGCTCTTACTAAGCTGCAGTTACTTACATGGAGTTATATCACAGGTAATATTGGTTTCATATATGAGTGAGTGCCATATAAGTAGTTATTTTATTATAAATAATATAGGTATAAGTATTTCCATTATATGAATACGATTGGAACCAAGCAGGTCTTATACTAATATACGATGATCTTAGCTTGTACTCCTTGTTAGCTTGTTTATTATGGATAATACTAGTACTAATCATAGAGGTTATAAATCTACTTATTGGACCAGTATAGTGATATAAGTGTAATAGAAGCCATTACTATAAGGTATTTTGCTTGTATACATTTGATCATAAGGTGGTAGTGTTCCATATTAACCATAATGATTACATGTATAGTATGGACCCCATATGTTATGTAAAATCATCCATCCACTCCTTCGACTGGGTTCTAGCTCCGTAAGGTCAGGACGGAACCTTAGCTTTGCCTCACTCATGCACCATTAGCTCAGCCACACTATAATATGCTCCACACCACTAGCCATCCAGGTCAGGTCGGTTAGCTCTGCCACACAAAAAACTAGCTAAAATCCGTCAGGGAAGGAACAAACCAACTGTCAAATCGTTCTCATTTATTCCGACAAACCGTAACCAAAAAAACCAAACGTTCCAGAAACAACCTGGCCAGTTCTGAGCTCCACGAAGGGAAGGAAGCCGTTGATATATGATTCTGGCCCCTCAGCTCTGTGAAGGGTAATAGTCAAGCAAGACCGAAACAATCACGCCTGAGCTCTGCGAAGGGAAGGAAGCCCTTGCTCTTTTTTTATTTATTTTTTTTTATTTTTTTATTTTTTTATTCTAGCCCCTTAAAGACTGAGCTCTGCTCAGGTTTAGGTAAGTTGAAGAATAAGGCGTAACGTGAAGAGGCATAATGTGAAGAATAAGGTGGCGTAGCATGAAGAGGCGTAACGTGAAGGAAGAAGAAATACGTAACGTGGAGAATAAGTAAGGTAGAGCTAGAGATAAGTAAGCTGGAGATGAGGAATAAGTATTTAGGGAAGAAAATACAAAACGTAACGAAGAATAAGTAAGCTATAGATTATAAGTGCGTAATGCATTGGAAGAATATTGAGGGAAAAAAGAGTACTACATAAGAATAATAAGTAAGCTAGAGATAAGTAAGTAAGTATTGAGGGAAGGAAAATAGGACGTCTAGTATTGAAAGCCAAGTAAGTAAGTAAGAAAGAAAACAAAACAATTATTCATTCTGAACCAAAAATGAGTTTGTCACTTGGTCTCGTATGGTGTCCTTGGATTCCACTACTAGCACCAGATAGTGACTGGCCAAAGCCATTTGGTGTATTGGTGTCTTCGCTCGATCTTCACAAACCCCAGTATTATAGTATATTATATGTGTGTACTAGGAGCGGAGACCCAACATAAGTCCTGGGGCGCTCTCTTCACATAGAATCAACAAACTAGGTTCTCCCCTCCCTCAATATTGCTTACTAAACTTACACAAAATCAATAAACCAGGTTCTCCCCTCCCTCAATACTGCTTACTAAACTGTGTCATATTATTCCAGTCAATACGACATAGTTTCTCCAACATAAATATTACTTATGCCAAGGAATAGACTATGTAGAAATCATGGCATAAAATTGCTTCATAACCATGAAGGGACTTGATGGGGCCCCCAAGACTTGAAGGGACTCCTAACTTGACTCCTTACTTCTTAGGGTAAGAAAAAGTCCCACCTTGATGGGGCCCCCAAGACTTGAAGGGACTCCTGACTTGATGGGATGGGATGGGATGGGATGGGCCCCCCAAGACTTGAAGGGACTCCTGACGGGGCACTTGACTAAGCATGTTGGATTCAATATGTCTGTTGGACTCAACATGTTAGACTCCATATGTGTTTTTAAATATTATGCACCTTGACTTGATGGGGCACCTGAATTGGCCTTTAGCATGTCTTTACGGAATAAAATTACTTGATAGATACATAAATATTGTAAGAAGAGTCTTCTTTAATCGATTGGATTGGGAAAATCAAAAGAATGTTTTTTTTCTAGCCTTGTATGTTAGATTCAGTATGTTGCACTTAGTATGAAATTATTTTTGTCTTTGTATAACACCCGATAAGTTCAAAATCGATTTTTTGAAAACTTGATAGGAAATCACAGAATATAGCTTGATCATTTCTAGAAGGTATACCTTGAATTGCAAGATACATAAAATATGTTGACTCTAAAAGTGTCCACCAACGTAATGCTTTTATTTTTTTGTCTTACCCTATAATGTTTTGGCCAAAAAAAGGGCATTTTAGAGCTGATGGGGTTCCCTGAATAGGCCTTGAGCATGTCTTGACAGAACAACTTGACTGAAAATAGTGATAAAACGTATCGAACAGTTCATGGAAGCTTAGCGTTTCTAGAGCCTGTCTGTGATTGATAATCAGACCTTCACAGAAATGAGTACTTTGTACTTTTTTCCTTACTATTGGGGGAGGGGAAAGAATAGGTGTTGTTAGGCCACTCGACCAAAGGAAGAGGAAAAACAGAACATGAAAAGATATGGAAAATTGTATGATGTCATCTAAATCCCTACCTCCTAAGCTATTGGCAGAAGCTATCAACTGTGAAACCTATATTCAAAATATAATTCATCATCAATAAGTTAAGGATGTCACACCTTATCAGGCTTGGAACGGTAAGAAACCGGATGTTACTCACTTTAGAATTTTCGCTTCTTGTGCATGGGCTAGGATTCCTTCTGAGAGGAGGAAGGCTATGGAACCTTAGTGTAGGGAGTGTATATTTATTGGATATCCAGTTGGAGTAAAGGGATATAGGTTATTATATTCTTCTTTAGATACTATATTCATTCAGAGAAGTGTTAAGTTTTCAGAAGACTGCATACAGGTACTTCCAGAGCCTCCTTCTTCCACTACTTCATAACCACTTGTAACAGATAATTATGAGACTTCTTCAGATAAGATTTAAGATCAGATTTTATAATATTATATGTCTTATATATAATACCAGTAGCATGATATTGCAGATCCAGAGATCAGACCACGATGGGTACAACAGACTCTTAAGGCAGTAGGTGATTTGGCAGGTAATCCTGTTGATGCACGAAGAAACTGATCTCAGTTTATGGGCCCTCCATAGGTACTTACTGCTTCAAAGAATTTATTACCTATTCATTGTTACATGGTACTTCGATCAGATCCTCAGACTTATGCAGAAGGGGGAAGTTACCAGAAATTGTATCTTGATTATCCCAATATAGCTTAGAGATTTCCATATAGTATAACCATTATAGGTAGCATTCTAACAGTGGGTCCACACTGGTCGGTAATGATACAGCTAACATTCTGGTTCAATACCTTCAGCATAAATACGTGGTGATCTAATGTTAGTTCCCATCCTTGGATTTCCACTATAGGAAGTTATTGGGCAGGGAATAAATCAATTTCCTTCCTTGATCTCCTTTGTCAAGTGAGACATCCTTCCTCGCTCACCCAACAACGGAGGGAGAGGAATGTCGGCCAAGGAATAAATATAAGTTGTCTTCGTTTAAGGCATTGGCTTGTTCTATTTCTATCTCCATCTATGTACTTTAAAATTCTCTCTCTTTGTCTATATACGATATTATGATCGATTATGAGAGCGAAGATCCCATATGAGGCTAAAGCTTAATTACATATATAATGATGAAGCAACATTGACTATAATATACCCGGCTTTCTCACCCATAAAAGGTATTCTTCCCTATATTAAAATCAACTTTAATTTAAATTACATATTTTCTCTATTCAACTACCTTCCCCACCGAATTTTTTTTTTACTTAATTAAAAGTTAATCATAATAATTTAAAAGTTAATCATAAGAATTTTAATAATTTTAAAGTCGATGCCTAATATAAAATGAAAATTAAGATATACAATCCATTTCTTCCATTTGAATTGTATGAGAAATTGAATTAAATTTGATGGTTACTTCGTAAAACAATGGCGAGTGTTACGGCCTTGTCCCTACTATAGATGGTGATTGAAACACTATGCTTTCCTAGATCATTTACGTGAAAGACTACAAATGGATTTTTTTTTAATTTGTGTTGAAATGAGAATACTTATTTGAAAGCATGCCATGAATATTTGGGGGTCAAAACAATATTTGATTAATCTCAATTATACTTCAATACTATTTTAAAGTGGAACAAGTTTTGCAGAATTCCAAAGAAACCAAACTACTTTCACAAATATCACTAGATTTGTTTTAAATTTGTGTTGAAACAAAACCATTGATTTGAAAACATGTCATGAATATTCATGGGTCATAACAATATTTGATTAATATCTAGTGACTTTTGCATGACTAGTAGTTTTCTATCTTTATTCAAAGGCCAAATTCAATATGTTTATGTGTGAAATCCAATACATTAATTAATATCTAATAAATTTTGTAGGCTTTGTCTAAATGTTCCATGAAATGATTTTTTTTTGTCGGATTTTGGTGATATAAATTTCCACAATATCATTATTTTTTGTTATTTAAAATCTATTTATGAATGCAGAAATGGATTCAACATGCTGAAAAAACCCCTGGGGCACTCAGATTATATATCAATAATCACTCAAATCTGTGGATCAAACAATTTCTCGTTGGATATCAGGCAAATTTCCCTGAAAAAATCGTCGAAAAAAATTCATTTCTAGAATGTTTAGACTATGAAAATTTTGTATGATTAGAGGTCATCTAACGTTAGTCAGAGTCCAAATTCAAATGTTTGTGTGAAATCTAGTGCACTAGTAGTTCATTTTGGTAAGTATTAAATTAAAATACGCCCATGGAATTTAAAGGGTTGATACACTTTATAAGAGCCTTTCCATTTTGATAATAAATTTATAAAAAAACGGTAGAAGGAAAAAGCTATCATCTACAACATGAAAAGAGTTCATAGATTTCATGTTAGTGTCTCAACAACAATCTATATTTTACGAATACTTTATACATGTCATTCACAACACCATCCATCCATCATACACTTGTAACTTTTTTAGGACCAAGCTCTGGAATTTGGATTATCTTCGAAAATTAACACGGAAATAAGCTTGTATGCTTGCACCATCCATTGTACACCTGTAGTGTTTTTAAGACCAAGTCTTGGAATTTGCATTAGTTTGATGAACGAATACCAAAATAAGTACTAAGGGATTGTTATCATTGAAATTTCGTCCGCAAATGGTTACAAGAATCTAGCATCTTCAAACAGTTATGAGGTCACCCATGGACCAAAATTACTAAAAAGCATTTCCAAAAGGTCCAAAAACTATACAACCAGTGATAAAATTAAGGTGCACCATAACAACATAGGGCGCGCGTGCACATGCGCGAACCAGAAATGCACAAAAAACGCACATGCGCACGATGTGCGACTATGGTCGCTAAAAGCCGTGCACACCTGAGAACGACACATTTATGAGATTGGTCGGCCTTCCACCCACTTCTGGTTCAGCTTCCAAGTTGATTTGATATCCAAATATTGGCTGGATCCGACTGGGTGGTTGGTCAAAGACCTAAAAATGCCATAAACAACCCCTTTTCACACTTAAACCTGGTTGCACAATACCTCAAAATGGTGCTATAAAACAAGGCCATGGGTGCACTACTTTTTCAAGGAATTCATTTGCAAGGTTATGCTACTGCTATTCTCTTTGGGAATCCTCTTTTCTTATCAAGAGCATACTAGCACCATTACATTTGGGCAATCCATCTCACCTCTTGAGTGGATTATCTTGGGACTCTTTCACCATTTCTTTCAAGTTTCAAAGTTGTAAGAAGAGCTTAGTTGTGGGGGTCCAAGAGCCCTCCCTTGGAGGAAGAAGGGACCCAAAGTCCTCTTTCTTCTTGGTGTTTTCTTTTCACTAATATAATCCTTGCCATTGGTGACATGAGTCTTATTGGTTTTTTTGTTCTTATGTCCTTATGCTCAATAGTTTAGTTGTTCTTTCATTTTCTAGTTTAATTCTTAGCTTAGTCTTTTATGTTTCTTTCTCTAACCCTTTCCTTTACAACTGTCTTGCTTAGCTAACCCAAATAAGCTTGCAAACACATCTGTTTTGCTCATTTAGGTGACAAAAGAGGCACAATAGATTGGCGACTCCACTGGGGATAGGTATCAATTTCCTACCCTATTTGGGTTTTTCTAGCTCTTCTTTTGGTTTAATTAACCTGCAGACACCTAAACTGGCCCAAGACAACCTGCAAAACATCCAATTCAAAGCTGAATTGAGAGAATTCCATCTGGAATTTTCTTCACGGCCGTGTGATAGGTGTGCACGGGTTTATTGGACCACATTCGTGCATCGTGTGCACGTGCACCAAATTTTCTGTGTTTTTCAGCGCTCTTCGCGCACCTGCGCCCAAAAGTTTGTTTCGATCTATGCATTGGTGCTCAATGCGCCTTTGTATACTCTAAGACCTGCGCACCTGTGAAGAAAAACACACATTGTAAGCATTTTTGTGATTTGGGGAAGGCACCTAGCCTTCTTAAATATGATTTCATGCATGTTGTAATCTACACCACACTTAGTTCCCTCTCCATATATAGGGATTAGTCAAAACACATAGGCACTTAGGAGGTTTAAAATCATTATTTCCTCTTTTGCTTTCATTTTTCCACATGGATGGCTTTCTTTGACTAAAGATATAAGTTGGAATCATTTGTAATCACATAAAGCTTGCATTGAGACCAAAATTTGGATAACAATCATTTAGTATGCTCTTGTCTCGCGCTTCAAAGCGACTTTGAGAATCAGAAAAAGGTTGTAAGACAATTCCATCTCCCTTAAAAAGACTAAAACCTTTAGGAGAGGACAACAGCCCCCTCGGGACTCCTCTTAGTTTATTCTTTCAAACACATCTTAAGATTGTAACGGACCCATACATGCCCACATGTTACAAATATAAGATAGTGTTGAAATTTATTTTTTTAGATTAAATCACTAGGGAAGTTTAAAGGTTTTTTAACGGGCCCATACATGCCCACATGATCACAATATAGGATAGTTTCACAGCTTTCTTAGATTAAATCACAATAGGGAGTTAAAGGAATAGTAAAGGACCGACATGTCCACATGCTAGTTTCCTAGGGACTTTTTAATTACGCAAGGTTGTACCAAAGACATTTAGCTAATTAGGTAATCAACACTTGTAAGGACCAAGCGAAGTCCACATGTAGCAAGGTGACACCTAATTCATTAAAACATTGGCACACTTTCACTCATTCACACACAAAAGTCACTTATCACTCACATAGTTTCCATCACAAAACGTGGAGGTCAAAGTAAGTTTCCTCCAAAGGGATTCTGAAACACCCCACCCATTTCTTGACGAAACTATCAACTCCCATTTAATTTCAACGAGATTAGTTCACAACCCCAATCTCTCAAAACCACATCTAAATTTTTTCTAAAAAACTCACTAAGTTTTCCTCCACATGAGGTGCCAAAAGAAATTTTTTAGTCTAGGTAGGATTTCGGGGATAGGCATCCAAATAACTCCCCGTTATCTGGTTCTCACATTTTCAAAATAATAGAAGTTGTCAAATAGGGAACTTTAAATCCTCCAATTCAAGTGTTCCTAACACCATAAGGTAGGGAAATACCCATGAAGGGTTGAAGGCTGAGGTCCGGTTTTTCTGTGTGTCCCCCCTTGAGGCACCCACCTCTTGGATGGGATCCAGCTCGTTACCCATTTCTTAGGCTGAAAATCTAATTGTCGCACTTTGATCGAGGTACCTAGTGACCAAATTTTAGGACATCTACCCAGATGGAAATTGTGGGATGCAATTGCACCTTGATCATATTTTGTGTGGCTATTGGGAAATATCTCCATTTCTTTTGGGATATGCCCCCTTTACCTCTCATTATAACTGATTACTTCATCCTTCACTAGTTTCTCTTTCAGTGACTTCAGACCCCACTGTTGAGTACTATTGGAAGGTCCAGTGTTATTTGAGAGGAAGGACGTTACATCTTTTAGGACACGAGCATTTGTTTTCTTTGATTCCCCATGCGGACAAAACCCACTTATCCACATATATGCTTTTTTATCAAAACACTTTATGTATGATGCACTTCTGATTACATTTTGATTTAGCTATATATTGTGTAACGTTCAAAAAATTGCAGCAAACGCTCTTGTTTATTTTTATTCTCACCACCTTTTGCACACATCCACTCAGCTAGTCGGACATCATAGGGTACCCACAGAACCCCCGTCATTCCAGACACTTGCTAAACCTCCCTCCTATCCTAGGGGGAGTTACCAGTCTAGCCAACTTATCGGCTCCACCTTCTCACACTCCTGTGAGTGCCATTGTCTTAGGATCAGCTTTGCTTGGTTCCACCTTAGTTGGGTCCAATTCCCAAGGTCCACCATCCACTCGCTCTCCTTTACATGGAAGCGAGGGGCCAAATTCCTCTCAAGGGGGGAGTACCAACCCACTTAGCCCCCCTCAAGGATCAGGTTCATAGAACACTCACACCATGGTTGGAACTAATCCTCTGCCACCTCTCCAGATGCCATATTTGGACTCTCTTAACATACCAGATCTAAGAAAACTCACAAATGATCCTATATTGCATGACCCCACATGGCCTGCAATGCCTACCAAACTACCTTCAAATATCCCCAAGTTTGAAGGAAAGGCAGGAGATGACCCTGCCAACCATGTCATGACTTTCCACTTATGGTGCTCTTCCAACAACATTATGGATGATTCCATCCGACTACGATTATTTCAACACATGCTCACTGGCCCATCAGCCAAATGGTATGTAGATGAAAAATCAGGGTCCCATGCGACTTTCGAGTCCTTGGCCAAAGCATTTTTGACCTTCTTCCAATTACCAATCTGCCATGACAATGGTCTTGAACTACTCTCTAATTTCAAAAAAACCTCAGCCACACATATCACTGATCACATTCACAAGTGGCGTTGACGACGTAGTTTGTGAAAAGCAGAAACCACCAAACAGCAATGTCTTGATTGGTTTCTCAGATCATTTGTCTCTCTCCTCGGTAAAGATGTGGCTTCCATCTTCCCTCAATCAGAAGAAGAATCCATTAGTAAGGCTCAACAATACGACCTCATCTATTCTCAATCAGGGTACTTGTACACAATACTCCCTGATCTCCCAAAACCCATGTCATTTGGCCAAGAACCCGGGATGTCTCACTCAACAGATGGATTGATTGGTGCCACCACGCATCACAATCCACAACCCCAACAACCACCAATGTATGGCACACCTCAATATCTACCGGCATATGGGGGAACCTCTTATTATCCCCCACCCCCTTCTCAACAACCATACCTTGTTTCTCTCCCTCCACCCATCAATGGGCCACCGCCGGCACCCACAATACACCCACCTATCCAGACAAGTTTTGGTAGCCCCTCTACCTCAGCTTATACTCTAAGTACTAGTGAAAGCACCAAGCCTTCCTATGTACCTTACGGATCATTACCACAAAATAATCCGTAATTTGCATTTCCTGGCCCTCCCCAACCCATGACTCCACCACAAGGATACCCTCACGCTGGGGTGAATTTTGTTCAACCCTCTCCCATTCAACAATATCAAAATTTCGAGCAGCTGAATACGGAAAATCCGATCCATCTGTCGGATAATGCCAAAAATAAAGGAAAAAATCGGAACAATAACAACCCAGGTCAAGGCGAGAATCACCCCCAATAGAACCAACCTACTGGGGGCAACCAGAATCAAGGGAATCAGAACCCCTAGGGGGGAAATAACAACAAATGTCAAGGGAGAAACAACAATAATCTTCGAATCAACTTCCCTTGTGCCCTTTGCGATGAGTTTGTTCATTATACTCATCATTGCCCCCAAACCGCTGATTTTAAACGGATGAAAGACTCAGTAAATGGACCACATACTCCAACACCGCCTGCCCCTTAGCAGGCCCCACAACAATATGTACAACAACCACCCCCAACCGTACTGCAGAACCCCATTCCACACCAAGGTGTGATGAACACCCAACAGGACATGCAACCTACACCACCACAGTTGGGACAATATCTCAATCCAAACGATCCCACTGATCGCACTATCCTCCTCACCAGTGAGGAAGAAGTCCTTCTACAGACACGTAGTCGTCAATACCGTGCACCCACGGAGTCTACTTCCATTCCCGCAGAAACAATCCCAGCACCAACAGGACCCCTATTGGTGATCCCTCTCCCTAACGTGGAAACACCTCTTCGCATCCCTCACATCCCATTGCGTAGGAATGTCCACAACCCGCAGGCTAGGGCGGCTCATAATTACAGTTTGGTTGATGACTTAGCATAGTCCCCGGCTATCATGTCAGTCTTAGAAGTTCTTCAAACTTGTCCCACTCAGCGGAAATCATTACTTTCCACCTTGGGGGTAGTCGACCCTGCAGATACTCAACTCATCACATTCGATCTCGATAGTGGAGAGCCTCGTCTCCCCGCTCTCATCGCTTTTTAAATCCCAGTGAAATTTCAAAACATCACAGTTCATCGGTGCATCATCGATGAAGGCACATCCACATGCATCATGTCCAAATCTGTATGGGAGAAACTTGGTTCCCCCAAACTCATACCATCTGCCATTACCTTAAGAGCTTATGACGGACGACCATCTTCTCCTGAAGGGCTCTTCCAAAATGTCCCTGTAGAACTAGGGGGAAAGATCATTCTCATCGACATTAAAGTTATTGATTCCCCACTCGATTATAATATCTTGTTCGGTCATAGCTACATGTATGCTATGAAGGTAGTTTCCTCTTCCATCTTTCGAACTATGATGTTCCCCCATAACGGGAAGATCATTACTATTGACCAAGTTTCACATTATGAGACCAATCCTTCTACCAACATCGATAACATTCTCCCCCTCATCCACAATAATTCTGAAGCATACCCACTCATTGAAATGGGCCCCGGAATTTTCAAAGACCCATCATTGTTAGGAACTTACCATGGGGCACCACCACTCCTTCATCCTTCCAATCAGGTATGCGTCGTATCATCCAAAGGATCTGACCTTGAGAATAGCCTTCCTCCCAGGGAGGCTTCTCTCATATCTGACATCCCACTAGTCGTAGAGCCCCTCCCTCATGAGCCTCCTACGAACTCGTCAGCTCCACTAGTTCATGATTTCACCTCACCCCAAGGCCATATCCCAGTTTGGGAGACAGTTCCCCAAGCCATTACTCAAATCCCCTTCTTTTACCCTCCACCAGGCGTACAATATTTCCAAGTAGTTGCAATGCTTACCCTCCCTAATATGGTGTTGGCAATACCAGTTTGATATTTACATCCACCAGAGATGGTTCCTCAACCATCCCTTCCCTCCAAAACATAAGGAATCCCAATGACGATTCCCATACTCAATCCCACCATACCCTCTACACCCCCACTCACTAACCTCCCTGCTACAGCTGGGGGTAGGTGAAAGAAGAAGGAGCCCACAGCTCCACTCCCCCCACGTGTCCAACCTCCTTGCGCATTATGTGAGAAATATGGACACCTAACCAACAAATGCCCATCTCTTCCCGAATTACATAACCTAATTCAACTCAATCAAACACCATCACCATTTATCACCTTAGCAAGTACTGACGCTACCTCCCCTAACGAAAGTAACAAAGGGTTGTGAACCAAATTCGCTTGCGCCATATGTTTAGAATATGTCCATTATACACACCATTTCCCAACACTACCTCACTTCTAACAGACGTTAGCAGCAATACTCCAAAGATTCCAACACGAACCCAATCCAGCGACATCATCCCCACCAAACATCACTGACATCCATTATGTCACGACTTCAGTCAACGAACATATGAGATGCTCTTGCTCTCTATGCAAATCCTTAGATCATTTTACATACCAATGTCCTATGATCATTGAATACAAGCAACACCATGTGCCCTTGATTCAAACTCTTGTACGCCCTACAGAATCCATGATTGACCTTACCTCATCACTAGAGGTTCGTCATGTTATTTCTCCTGAACCAGAAGCATTCTCACTTCCTCCATGGTTTTTGGATGGCTTACACGAGGATTTACCCCCAAATCCCCAAAATTCTCCCGTTCATTTCCCCACAAAAATTTTACATCCAACTACCATTAGTACTCCCCAGTACCTTGATATTTGGTTTATGTCAAGCGAACCATCGCAATCTCATTGCGTCATTTCCCCCGCTTCTTCATCACCAAAGGATAACCACACAGTGATAGTCACCGATATCACTCTTTATGATCCCTTGTATTCCCGAAAATTCTACTATGACAAGGACATACTCGAGGAATTAACCACCCCCGATTACCCATGAGATTTGATACACCACAAAGCACTCTTCTTTCCACAGGAAGCCTTCATGCCTCCTAAACAACAACCCATATACACAGTCGAAACCAATGATTTTATCCCATCAAGGCATATAGACTGGTTCAACAACCCCATCCCTGCCCCTGATGCTTTTGAAGAAGGCAACATGGTCAATATTTCCCCTACCATCAAAATCTATATTTCCATAAAAAATGGAGTTGTAGAGGAAATCACCATTGGTGCCGCATGTACTCCTCATGAAATCACCACCTACAAAGCCCTCTTCCAGGAATACTGGGATATTTTCACCTGGTCATACACAGAGATGCTTGGCCTTGATCCCTCTATTGTCGAACATCGTATAGACACCTGGCCTGATATCACACCAATTCGCCAAAAACAACGACCGCTACACCCATCCAAAGCAGCAGCCATCAAAGCCGAGATTGACAAATTACGAGTGGCAGGGTTCATCTACCCCATTGCCTATACCTCATGGGTTTCCAACCCTGTACCTGTTAACAAAAAATAGGGCACTATCTGTGTATGCACGGACTTTCGCGATCTCAATCACGCCTGTCCCAAAGAAAACTTTCCAACGCCTTTCATCAATCAATATATCAACGACTACGCAGGCCACGAGGCTTTATCCTTCATGGACGGGTTCTCTGGCTATAAACAAATCCAAATCCACCCAGCCGATCAATTCAAAACTACATTCACCACCCCTTTGGGTACTTTTTCATATCGCGTCATACCTTTTGGTTTAAAAAACATTGGGACAACTTTCCAATGGGCCATGACATATATTTGTCATGATCTAGCTCATATCATTCTCGCATACTTGGATGACCTCACAGCTCAATCCAAAAAACACACCCAACATCTTGATGATTTACGGATCATCTTCCAACGATGTCGTCAGTACAACATCTTCTTGAACCCCCTCAAGTGTGTGTTCTGCATCATTGCCAGGTGCCTCCTTGGGTTCATCGTTTCCCAAAGCGGTATTATCGTGGACCCCCTCAAAGTCCAGGCCATCACAGAAATTCCACCCCCCGGGACTTTACGCCAACTCCAGAGCCTACAAGGAAAAGCGAACTTTCTACGACGATTTGTCCTAGACTATGCCACTCGAGCACACAGTTTCTTTCGCTTACTCTGCCACGACATCCCATTTCATTGGTACGAACATTCCCAAAAAGCGTTCGACGATCTTAAAATGGCACTCTCCAATGCCCCTTTAATTAGTTCACCCGACTATAATCGCGACTATATCCTCTACATATCAACATCATCTGTCTTAGTAGTAGGAGTTCTCATTCAAATCAAGGATGATGATCGTGAGCATGTTATCTACTACATTAGTAAAAATCTCTCAGGGCCAGCCCTGAAGTATAATAACGAAGAGAAACTAGCCCTTGCAGTCGTCCTTGCAGTCCGGAAACTGCGCCATTACATTCTACTTCGCACGACTAAGGCCATAGCAGATTCCAACCCCATGCAATACTTGCTTATTCATCAGCAAATTAATGGCAAATTTGCCTAATGGATCGTTATCCTTCAGGAGTAGGATCTTGAATTTTCAACACCCAAGAGAAAGAAAGCTCTGATCCTCACCAAACTTGTCACAGCCTTCCCCTCTGATACTCCTAGTGCCCCCGTCAATACCGACTTCCCCGATGAACATCTCTTTTATATCGCTTTGGATGATCCTTGGTACGACGACCTCCTCGTCTACCTTCGAACCCAAAAGTTCGGTAACCACCTCTCACGAGATGATCGTTGTCGAATTTTCCACCAGGCCCCCCGCTATCTCCTTATCGGAGATATCTTATATCGGCGAGGGGTCGACACCATACTTCATCGATGTTTGACTATTGACGAGGCCGATAGAGTCTTGAACAACTGCCATAGCGGCGTGTGCAGGGGCCATCTTTCAGGGATGTCCACTGCTAAGAAAATCATCCAAGCAGGTTACTTTTTCCCTACATTTTTTCACGATTGCATTTATGTTGTGAAGCGATGCAATAAATGTCATCTTTATGCCAATAAAGCTCAAGCACCACCTGCGCTTCTCCACCCAGTCATTATTGTAGGCCCCTTTTTTAAATGGGGCATCGACTTCATGACTTGTAACCCCCCATCCAACAATGGACACAAATACATCGTCGTCGCAGTCGATTACTTCACCAAATGGGATGAAGCCATGCCCACCTTCAACAACACCGTTGACACTGCAGTGCATTTTTTCTTTAATCACGTCATATCCCGCTTTGGAGTACCACTCCAACTAGTTTCCGATCATGGGAAACATTTCGAGAATGAGATTTTTTTCGAACTCTCATCATGGTTGGGATTCTCCCACGAGTTTTCCTCACCATATTACCCACAGTCTAACAGACAGGTCAAAGCAGTTAACAAGGTCCTCAAGACCATGTTGTAGTGCACAGTTAACAAAGATAAGACTAATTGACATCATATGTTATTTTCCGTGCTATGGGATTACCGTACGACCATGAAAATGACCATTGGTTTCACACCATTTCATCTAGTCCATGGGGTAGAGGCCACTCTTCCTATCGAGTGTGAAATTCCCACCTTATGCACCGTAATTGAGCTATTACCCGACACTGCTCTAATGGAGCAGCGTTTGCTGAACTTAGAATCCCTGGATGAAGATCAACGATCTTCATTACAGAACAATGAGGCAGCCAAAAAACGGTCAAAAGCCACCTTTGATCGCCATGTCAACCTTCGTTCATTTCACGAAGGTGACCTCGTCCTTGCTTATGTTATTGCTCACGATACCCTCGGTCATGGCAAATTCGAGTCACTATGGCATGGCCCCTACATTATCCAACATTGCCTCACCAAAGGCGCATAAATCCTAGCTTCCCCCGAAGGCCTCTCTCTCAAAGAACCCATCAACGGGTTATACTTAAAGAAATTTTACGCCTAAGCATATGCATTCTACATTAGGTTATTTCTTTTATAGTGTTTTTAATATTTTTTACATCCCTCACGTCTAAACTATCATTTGTGTTATTGACAGATGCTCCCTCCACCGGCCTACCACATCGATTATGCCAACAGCGCCAGCTGTTGGACACAAAATCTCGCTTCGGCAGCTTGGGCCCTCTATTCCCCCTCACATGAACTGCTCCACTCTAGCGGCATATGTTTGGGTTCAGCAACCAACAACCAAGCCGAGTACACTGTCGTCATTGGCCTCCTCGCCAATGCCCGTCATCATCGTATTCATCACCTTAGCATATTTCTTGACTCCCAACTAGTCGTCCTCCAACTCAACAATGTGTACCGTGTCCGCGATCCTTGCCTCTTTCGCAAATACCTGCAAGTTAGACTTTTATCTCGACATTTTGATTTCATTACATTTACACATATTCCATGACAATTTAATCAAATCATAGATAACTTAGCTAACATTGTACTAGATTGGCATATATCACATCAAGATACTTTTACACACACATAAACCATCAAGAGCCTGTCACAGCATATATAAATTAGACATTATAAATAACATTAAAAAACACACATGTGAACATTACAAAGACCCAAAATGTATATCCATATATATATATATATATATATATATAAATCGATCACGGGTACCAGCAAAATGTTTACATACAATACATCATCCGCAAGCCAGTGAAGCACCTCTGTACAAAACTGGTGTCACTACACCAAAATGGGCTCACCATCCTATATACAAAATACAAAAATACACAGAGAGACACTCAAGGTACCTCTAGAGCACCACCTCCTGCCCCTCCCATAGGCAGTGGTGCCCCACTCACTATCGGTCCCTCCGGACCTGGAGGTAACCGCCAGGTCATCGTAGCACCTTCTACTATTGCTCATTGAACCACGGTCCACCACATCAGCGAAACTTCCACACACTACTCTAGGACGCCCTTGTCCTCGATGCGCGACCACATGCCCTCAAGCACTCCCTGTAGCATCGTCTCCAAACAACAACGAATATCCTCAAAATCTCCCCCGGCCTCCACTGGAGGAGCATGCGATGGCTCGACATGAGGGTCATCAAAACGGTGTCTCCTAGCCGCTCTCTCATTGCCAGCTAGTCTCG
>JZKD02S1672749.1:149259-164270 GCA_000966675.3 Picea glauca
AAGTTTAGGTGTCTCTTATTTAGGAAATCGGTACACTCCATAAAATGGACGTCTATTAGGGGGCACCACCCAACTTCTAGCTTTCTCCCATGTAATGAACATAGCAACAACTCCCACAAATCCAATACCCATTCCTATCGCCAATGCTATCAATGACATATTTTCATCCACATGCCTCAACCATCCTTCTTTAACATTACTCTGACTATCAACATCCCTCGTTGGACTTTGCTTTTGGTGCTTGCATGGTTGTAAAGGATACCCGCATAAGCACTTATTCCTTTGAAATGAAGTTTCAGAGAATGTGTTGAATTGTTTCCCTGATGGGATTTGCCCACAAAGGTTGTTAGATGAAACATTGAGAGACGCCAACCAAGACAATTGAGAGAGCTCTTGAGGAATACATCCACTCAAATTATTTTTGGCCAAGTCCAACTGCTCCAAAGTAGATATGTTAGCAATAGACACATGTATTTGTCCATCCAATTCATTTCTAGATAAATTCAGCAGTCGCAAACTAGTTAGAGTACCCATGCTTGGAGGGATTTCTCCCATCAGATCATTGCTCGACAAATCAAGTATTGTATTTGTCAACAACACATATGGCAAATTATACACACTTCCTTTCATGTCAATCCTTAGTTCATAATAAAGTGTATTATCATCATATTTATTATTAAAAGACGTGTTGACTTTAAATCCTTTGAGGCCCTCGAGATTAGATGGTATTCTCCCACTGAATTTATTGTTGGATAAATCCAACACTTGCAAGTTGGTGAGATTTGTTATCCATTGGGGAATATCACCATGAAGATTGTTATATGCCATACTTAGGACTCTCAACTCAGAAAAAATTGTAAAGTGCATAGGAAGCTCTCCTATCAATCTATTTTCCCTTAAATCCAATAGTTCAAGCTGAGTACAATTAGCTAAAGATGATGGAAAAATACCATTAAAATGATTAGAGTGAGCAACAAAGTGCCTTAAATAGAGTGGAAAGCCTATATCCAAAGATTCACTAAATAAGTTATTGGACACATCCAATGATTCTAGAGAAACCAAACCACTAACACCAACTATACCACCAGAAATATTATTATTATTCAAATGTAAAATATGGAGACTCTTCAATTTACCTATACTATGTGGGATTGGTCCAGTTATGCTATTATTATTTAAATATAAATAAAGTAGATTCTTTAATTGACCTATGGTATGTGGGATTTGTCCGCTGAGCATATTTGCCGTAAGATTTAGTCCTCTCAATTGATTCAAATTGGAAATGGCTTCCGGTATCTTCCCACTTAGCATGTTTCCATGAATAAAAAGTTGTTTCAATTGATTCAAATTGGAAATGGCTTCCGGTATCCTTCCAGTGAGCATATTTTCACTAAGACTTAGCAATGTCAATTTACTCAAATTGGCAATAGCTTCAACTGGAATAGAACCCGAGAGCAGATTATTGCTCAGGACAAGATATGTGAGCGCTTTAAGCCGCCCAATCTCTGGAGGAATTCTGCCTCTCAAATTAGAATTTGAAATAATCAAATACTGCAATAAGGAGAGGTTACCTAGACACGGTGAAAGGATGCCTTCCAAACCTGAATGTTCAAGTTGTATGCCAACCACTCTACCCGTGTCTTCACTGCATATAATACTGTCCCACGAGCATACATTTGTCGCGTTCTTAGCATTCCAACTGGACAACCTTCCATACGGATCATCTTTTATGGCTTTTTTGAAGCACAAAAGAGCATCTACGTCCCTTTTATCGTAATTAACACTTGCAGCTGCTGATACTGCGGATGCTATTACAAAGAACAGAAGCAGAGTAATGCCCTTCTCCATCATTTCTCTTTGTCCAAACTCAAGTGACTACTGCCGTTCCTTCTCTATGTATATATAGAAATAAAATACATCCAGATTTTATGTAAAGTATAACAGAGAAAATACGTCCAGAGAAAACATAGAAAAGCAATAACAGAGAAAATACATGCAGATTTCATGTAAAGTCTTGTCCGTTCCTTCTCTTAAAGTCTTTGTCCGTTCCTTACTATCTTTGTCCGTTCCTTCTCTTAAACTCAAGTCTTTGTCCGTTCCTTCTCTTAAATTCGTCCAGAGAAAACATAGAAAAGCAATAACAGAGAAAATACGTGCAGATTTCATTTTATGTAAAGTATAACAGAGAAAATACGTCCAGAGAAAACATAGAAAAGCAATAACAGCAGTTGAAGGAAAATTGTAAGATATAGCTGGCTTGACGAGACATAAATTGTAAGGAATAGCTGGCTTGACGGGACATAAATTGTAAGGAATAGGTGTGACGGAGTCACGGATTACCGTGAAATGCGGGGAAGTGGGTATTGTCGTGGTAATAGTGAAATGCGCGTAAATGGTCCTACCGTGAAATGCGGGAAAGTTGGTAGTGTCGTGGTAACAACGAAATGCGGGTAAATGGTCCTACCGTGAAATGCAAGTATTATTATACCTGCCGATAGGGATGGTATATAGTGATGAGTTCATCATTGACTATATATTAATTCATCGGTTGACCAAAAATTAATATGACTTTCTAATGTAACACTTTAGAAATAGATTTTATTTATTTATTTCATTTATTATTTTATTTTTTTGTCAAGATCTTATTGGCTATTCAAACCTACCTCTTATTGCCGAATTAACATGAATACAGACATAAATTAATATGACTTTCTAATGTAACACTTTAGCAATAGAATTTTTTTATTTCTTTCATTTATTTAAAAAAAAAATTGTCAAGATCTCATTGGCTATTCAAACCTACCTCTTGTATGTCACTGCAGTCGATGCAGTGCAGATCGCAGACTGCAGTCGATGTAAGCATAAAGTCTCATTACTTCGAAGTAACCTCTTGCAGGACGTGATGCGTGCAGAAGCCACCGTACATAGCTTGAAAGATAGTTTCTTGTTCGGGGACTGTGATGCGTGTCGACTCCAGAGGATGCCCAGAAGCCACCGTACATAGCTAGGGTGCAGAAGATAGAAGCCGATTGCCGAGAAACTTTGTGAAGGTCTGTGTGCGGGGTATTATCCGCCGGAGAAATCTATAGGAGGTCGCCGCCARTTCSAAGGCGCAAATGAGCTCTTCCTTTCGGATCATTTCCWTGAGCARAGYGCCTATACAATTGAGGGCAAATGCAGTGTGCATACTGTCAARAACAACACCAAACTGGACARCRTCGGCTCCGAAGASTATTTCTGCCACTTTGAATACARCGCCGCAACCKGAGGGTTCACTCCCGATAGGGTGGAAAAATTGCRGTGCTTCAAAGCAATCAGGGGAACTRTTTTGTCTGAGAAATTAGGAGTTGGGTAGCAGGAAATTGGTTCTTCAGATACCTGACTTCATAGAAATCAGCTATGCAGYACGACGAAGTAATATGGCAGATCATYAGGCATAGCCATTGCASCTTTATGTCCAAGTAAGTGAAAACTCGCTCTTTTYTGCCAGAAAAGGCAATGAARCTTCTTCAATGTTTTCAAAGGATAAAATGACCCTRAAATAAAAGATATACGTGTGCCAGGCATTAGGCCATGATCCTGCAGTCTATTATTTCAAGGTGAATACTTATGGACACAACAGTGAAGCTAGACTACTGAAGCAATCTCTAAACAGTGGCGTTCTATTTATTTGTTTTTTTTGTATGCAGAACTGAAACACAAAACTTTTGTCAAAATGAGTACAATGTTACTGGACTCTGCAACCGGAGCTCATGCCCACTTGCCAACAGCCGGTATGCGACTATTCGGGAACACAAGGGTATGCATTCCACATTATCAACTTTGTTCATCTTATGTTGCTTAAGCTGCCATAGGCCTTAGTTTCCCAATTGCAAGGTATATCCACTCGGGTGTCAGGGCCTGTGTTTTCTATCTATTTTGCATTATGCAGGGGAAWTAGGGATTGCGACAACYGRTAGTTGATTKCCACTTAKATACCTRTTGGATCGAAATCTCTTTTGATCTATAATGCTACACAAATCTCCCTTTGATATGGATTGCTATCAGTTTATCTCAACCGGGTATTCGGTCTAGCAGCGACTGCCTATAGCTTGTCAAAAATTCTGATTTTGTCCATTCATTCAACTTGCTAATTTTTACTGCTGGCATACACTTCATAAGTTTTTTTATAAATATTTTATTGAAATATATTTACATTAATTTGAATTTAAATATATATATTATTTTAGTGGGCTTTATACAAACAAGTATATACCAGTAGGCAAGGAAAGTACCCTCATCGGCAGGTATATGTTGCCATGCAGCGTTGTTAATTTCAGTTTTGATTATAAAATTTTCTTAATTTCAGTATTATTAATTTAACATTAATCAAAGTATTATTAATTTCAGTTTTGAATATAAAATTTTCTTTTGAATTAATATTTTTTTAAATGAAGTATTAAAATTGATTTATGCAAACAATTTGTATAATGTTTTTATTCTTAATTTGTATTAGTTTTCATAATAATTTTATGAGAAATTTCAAGGAAAGAAGATGATCCTAACATAATGGTTTCACTTTTTTTACCAATATCTTATCACCTTCATTTATAAAGGGGGTTAAAATTGTGCAAATTAAAGTTAATATATTGGGGGATGTGGGGATGTATTGAGGGGATACTGGATATTGGGGATTATGATAATAATAATAATCTAATTTTAAGGTCGCGACCAAGCCAACACCAAATTGATGTATGAGACCCCCTTGTTTGTGGGACAAAGACCCCCTTCTCCAGTGATTGTGGGAAAAGTTATGTTTCTTACTACTTGGAACTGAACAAGGATAAACTAGTCCTTGAATGGATGCTTCAGGTGGATAAACTATATTTATTATTGTTGGGTCTACTGGCACTAGATCTCAATCTCTAAATGTATCTGCGTTGGTAGCAGATAGGTCTAGGACTCTAGGAAATGATAGGGAATGTCCAAAAAGTTGGAACATCGCTTAAATTGCAAATTATCAGAACATGTACCAAAATCCAAAACATGGTAAAAATATCATAACAGGTAAAGATATGCAGAAAGTCGAAACTACGAGTGGGTTACTAGGTTAAATGATTGAACTTGCTCAACTAGGTTATCAAAGTAATTTTTTTGGTGAAATCAATGGACTATGCATTTTCACTAGGTGATTCAGGTACTTTATCTTGGATATTGATCCAGGTGGATATTGGTGGCCACCCACCTATTCCAACTAGCTCCTTGTGTCCGTTTTTTATTCAGCACGTCTTTTTGTATTGTTTTATAATTGTGATTTCTACACTTATGGGGTTGTCTAAAGCCTCACACATTCTCCAGGTGGATATGGGTGGCCTCTCACCTAATCCAACTGGATTATTTTGTATGTTTTCATGTTAGCACATCTTGTTGTACTTCCAAGGCTGTTTTGGGGCCCTAAACATTATTTTTTTTACTTGCCACAGTCAAATTATAGACAGAGTCAGAGTTTGATGGTGAAATGTGTAGTTCTCTGAAAGACCTTTCCAACGGGCTATCACACGCATAAAACAGAGGTTGTGTACAAAAATTATGACCCTAGGAAGTTGAGGTACCATATTTGTGGAAGCGTCATGTTGTGTATGAGTCTAAACCCCACAGTGTTATTATTACTTTGGGTAGACAATTGTACAAGATCCTAGAGGTGGCACTGCCTACTGCTATTTCTTTAATCTCTGCTAAGCAATGCAATAAGGTCATTTCACAGACCGGGAAGTTCATCTTCTTTGTGATCCGTGCTCACAGTAAGTAGAAGGTCGCCACCACATCCCTGGCCTCTAAACAATGCCTCTCTTTGTAGCATAAGCAAGTGGAAGGGATCGTGGAAGAATACAGAGATATCTTCGTCTCACCTACAGGGGTACCGACACATTGCCAAGTCAAGCATCCAATTGATCTGACCCCCAGCGCACCTCTACCTAATGGACCAGTCTATCGGCGCTCGCTAATGGAGAATGACGAAATCAGGCGTCATATCCAAGAGCTTCTTCAAAAGGGGCACATCATACCCAACTCCTCCCCTTGCGAAAGCTTGATTGTACTGGTGCAGAAGAAGGACACGACTTGGTGACTCTGCATTGATTACAAAGCCTTAAAAAAAATCATAGTCAAGAACCATTACCCCATTCCCAGGATTGATGATCTTCTTGACCAACTCAAGGGGGAAAAGTTCTTCAGCAAGATTGACCTAAATTCAAGCCACCACCAGGTTCCCATCGAACCAACTGATGTCTGTAAGACAACCTTCAAGTCTAAAGAAGGTCTCTACGAATGGCTAGTCATGCCCTTTGGATTAAAAAATGCACCAACCACTTTCATGAGGTTCATGGACGATGTATTTAGACCCTTCACCAACTCCTTTGTGGTAGTATATTTGGATGACATCCTCATCTTTAGCAGAACATGGGAGGAGCATATGCTGCATATTCACCATGTTTTGAGCACTCTGCGACAGCACAAGTTTTATGCCAACTTGGAAAAATGTTATTTTGGCATGAACATGGTCCAATACCTGGGCTACATTGTTGATGAGCATGGGGTACATGTTGATCCAGCTAAGATCCAAGTCATATGTGACTGGCCAGCCCCGACCACACTGATCGAGCTTCGAAGCTTCTTGGGACTAGCCAATTTTTACCGACGGTTCGTATTGGGATTATCCCATATTTCATGGGCCCTCAGCCAAGTGGCCAAGGGTGGTGGTAGGGCCAAGTTCGTGTGGGGGAAGGAGCAACAATGAGCATTCGAAGATCTGAAACATCATTTGTGCTCAGCTCTAGTACTCTCCTTGCTCGATCTACAACAACCATTCGAGATTGAGATTGATGCATTTGACTATGCTATGGGCTCAATTCTCACTCAGCATGGGCATCCGGTGGAATACCATAGTGAGACACTCTCCGATACTGTCCAAAAATACCCCACCCATGACAAGGAAATGTATTCCATTGTACAAGCCTGTTGTCAATGGAAACATTACATTCTGGGGAAAGAGACGATCATACACATTGATCACAAGCCTCTGCAGTTCATATAGACACAGGAGAAATTCCAAAATGACTGCCATAATAAGTGGTCCACCTACCTGCAGCAGTTCCATATCAACATCAAGTATAAGAAATGTATCTCAAATTATGTCATTGACTGCCTCAGTCAGCCTCATGTGGCTGCACTCACCACTGTGCTCCATTCCTGTGGACATGAAACATCGAAGTGGCCCCAACTTTACCAGCAAGATCCAGACTTCGCTACCACATATCAACTCTTGGGTACATGCACCACTGTCACTGATTTTCACATTCAGAACAGACTCTTATGCCATCTGGGCCATCTATGTGTTCCTACAAGCAAGCGTGCAAAGATGATTTGGGAAGCCCACTACAGTCGGGTGGCAAGACATTTTGGCATAGAGAAAACTGTGGTCATTCTTCATAAACATTTTTATTGCCCAAAACTTCGATAGGAAGTCAACAAGTATATCAGATCTTGCACTGCTTGCACCATTTCCAAGGCAACCATCAAAAAGCAAGGCTTATACACCCCTTTTCCTATTCCTGGGAAGTCGTGGGAATCCATCTCCATGGATTGCATGTCTAGTTTGTTGTCCACCAAGCACGAAAATGAATGTGTGTTTGTGTTCGTTGATCAATTTTCAAAGATGGCCATCCTCACAGCCTGTAAGAAGAATGTCACAGCGGCATATACTGCCAATATCTTCTTTGAACGAGTTTGGGTTCACTTTGGGATACCACAAACCATCATCTCTGACCGAGACAACAGGTTCCTCAACACTTTTTGGTCAAGTCTTTGATCTCTGTTGGACACCAAGCTCACAAAATCCACTTCTTTCCACCCCCAAACCGATGGCCAAACTGAGGTCGTCAATCAGATGATTGTGCACATCCTGTGCATGTACAATTCTAAGCATCCCCGTACATGGGACGAGAGTCTCCCATATGTCCAACACAGTTACAATAGGGCTCTCCATAGTTCCACCGACTATAGCCCATTTTAGGTGGGTCTGGGATTCCAACCCTTGGGACCCATTGGTGTTGCACTTTCTCTTGCCACTACACAGAAAACCTCTTCCCATGATCAGTCTGTGATCGACAAAGCCACTAGATTCATTGAGAAGATTCAACACATCCACCAACAAGTCCAGGAGATTTTGCAAAAATCCAATGTTAAGTACAAGCAACACCATGATAAACACAGGGTACCACACCAGTTTCAGGTTGGCGACAAAGTTTGGTTACATTTGTAGAAGGAGCGTCTCACCGGGCCCCATCAAAAGCTTCACCCACTTCATTATGGGCCTTACACTATTGTCAAGGCTATGGGTAGCAATGCTTTTGAGCTCAACACTCCACCCTTCCTTGGTTTGCATCCAGTATTCAATGTGGACCTCCTTCGGCCATATTTTTCACCATTATTGGACACCTATGAGATCGTCGAACAACTAACACCAACATAGCTCAACCATGACTGCATGGAACAAGCATCCACCGATCAGATAGTGGACACACAGGTCAAGGGCACTCGCCAGCAGCGTATCCAACTTTATCGGGTTGTCAAGGCAGGGCAACTCCTACACCAAGGCAAGTGGCTCACCCGGGGCCAAATCCAACAGAAATTTCTTCACCTGATGGGGGAACTCAACGCAATGGAGACCATTGCTTCCTAAGGGGGCAGGATTGATCCATGTGGATATTGGTGGCCACCCACCTATTCCAACTGGCTCCTCGTGTCCATTTTTTATTCAACACGTCTTTCTGTACTGTTTTATAATTGTGAGTTCTACACTTCTGGGGATATCTAAAGTCTCACACATTCTCCAGGTGGATACACGTGGCCTCTCACCTAATCCAACTAGCTTATTTTGTATGTTTTCATGTCAACACATCTTGTTGTACTTCCAAGGTTGTATTTAGTCTATTAATCAGTTCATTCCTCTCCTAAATTTGGACCAGATATGCAACTTCTACCATCAACCATGATTTCAAAAGTATGCAATTATATAACAGACATTAAGAAATAGAAAGGATAGTACCTTGTGAAATTGTAATTGCCAAGCTTGTGCATTGTAGATAAATTGTCAAAAAAAAAATCCTATCAAGTAGTCACACAGGTTGGAATTTGTAATGTTTATAGTAAAAAATTGTTTTTCTCTAATCCTCCTTGAGTTACACTATGTGTGTTTCCATGGTTTTCATTAAAAAAATGATCAAAATAAGAAAAATATTATAGAATAAAAACTTCCTTACCAGTTGTTGTTGCCAATTTATGTTAATATCTTCATTTTTCTACATATTAAGGATTATGACACCCAATGTATCATGCATGGAAAACATGTTTATGCAATATACAGACTTCTTTATGTTTTATATGAAGTTATGTACATGTAGGTTGGGAACATCTATAACTTACCAAGCCCCATGTGAGAAATTGGATGGGCCCCTTCCTTTTTATGACCCCTGCATTGATCAACCATGGGACGAATACCAAACTTGAGGTAAATTACACAAGAAAGCATAATGTTTCAATCACTAGGAAAGTCTTACCAACTACCTAGTATATGCACAAAGCATTGGTTGTGTTTTAGCTATTAATTTGTTCTCTATGGATTATAACCACATTACACACAAGTCRAATACAACAAGAAATGGATGCTTGACTCATAATAGTGATATGTATACTAATCAACATTATCTATTTTATGATCTTTGGGAAGAAGAGAGGCCAGAGGGTTCCAAGCTTAAGAGGTAAACACATTGTGACAACAAGAGGATCAAGGGGTATTGGCCTTGCTACGCTGGCATGCACTTTCTTTCTTTCCCATCGGCTGACAAGCATGGTAATCTTACCTTACTACACTATTGGCTAGAGATGCATTCATTCCACCATGTCTTTTTTCAGTATAAGTGGTCGTTCAAATTGGGGAATGTCTTATTACTTATTTTGGTACTCGCTCACCAAGCTAATGCAAATTCCAAGACTTGGTCCTAAAAAAAATACAAGTGTACAATGGATGGTGTAGGTGTACAAGATTATATTTTTTATCATTCTCGAAGCTATTCCAAATTCCAAAGCTTGGTCCTAAAAAGTTACAAGCGTATAATGGATGATGTTTTGAATGACATGTACTAAGTATTCATAAAATAGAGATTGTTGTTGAGACACTACATGAACTCTTTTCACATTGTAGATGATATCTTTTTCCTTCTACCATTTTTTTATAAATTTATTATTAGACTTAAAGACTTTTATAAAGTGTATGAACTCTTTAAAAGTCGGAGGAGGAGGATGGAGGGGGGTTTTTTGAATTTGCTTTTTGGAGGGATACCCGATTTAGCAGTTTTTCTCTTGTTATGTTGTCTTTCATGGTGGATTTCTGATTTTAGTAACTGGTTATCTCTGTTTTTGGCATTCTACTAGGCCTGTTCTTGTGGGGAGTCTTGAGTGGACTCTGCTAGTTTTGAAGGCCAGTCCTCAGGTCTCGGTTTTTGTCATTTTTCATAGCCTGCTCACTTGGGGGAACCTTGAGTTATTTCCTCTATCTCTGGCGGTAAGTCTCTTTGTGTCTGGGTTCTTTTTGAAGGTACCCTCACGGTATAATCTCTGAGGGGTCCACAGATAGTTCTTTATTTCATCTGTCTTCATACTTAATGTGATAAGTTGGCTTCTTTATAAGCCATCATTTCCTCAGTTCACGGGAATACTTGGAGGTAGGGGCCCACGATTCGTGATTGGACTGTAGATTCATAGTTGGTAGAGAACTGATAAGGTGGCAATCTCTTAGGATGGAGTTTGAGGACAATGGTTTTCTAGGTGCATCATACGAGGAGAAATGGGACTAGGATGGTCTTTTCAAGACTGTAGATGAGCTATGTGGTATTAAGGTTGGTTAGAGGCATTCAGTTAACCATTTAACTCTCTTGGAAAAGACGTTTCCAGATACATATTCACCAAGTATACCTAGTAAAACATACACTGGCAGTGTTGTTTTTAACAAAACACCTTTCAATTATGAAGGAGGTCTGTCTGCGGTTTCTAATCAGGCACTTGGCGGTGAGGAATTTGTTACAGGTACCAAGATTGGAAGTGCCACAAATCTGGTAAACACAAGGATTGCTAAGGGTCCATATTCGGCCTACACTCGAAGAGGACCAGTGATTTTAAAGGATTCTAGAACAAGGAAGGAGGCAAAATCCTGGAAGCCAAAGAAAACGCGACGTCGTTTGGTCATTGGTATGGATGTCGGGCTTGAGGAGACGTGTCAACTTTCATTGTGCGCCCTAGTAGGAAAATTTTCTTCTAAACATAAGTGTAATATTACCTTCACAGACTGGGTGAAGGAGGTTTGACAACCTCGGTTGGGATATATTCCAACCTTTATGACTCTACCAAGCGGATGGTTCAGTCTACTCTTTAAAACTCCTGAGGATGTTGAGATCATTTTTTTTTTTTTTTGGGATTATAAGGACGACATCTTAATGCTGAAAAGATGAAGGACAGGGTTTGACCCAACAACTAAGTATTTCAGTTTTATGCACGTTTGGGTGTTGTTGCCAGGGTTGCCCTTAAATCTATGGAATATACAAATGCTAACGGATATCGGTAATCTACTTGGTCGGTTTCTGAAAGTTGATGAAGCTGGTCTACTTTCAACAAACAAATGTCTAGCACAAGTTTCAGTTGAATTGGACCTGCATGCTAGATTGATGAATTCCATTGAACTGGAGTGGAGAGGCCATGTTTCGATTCAACATCTGGATTATCTCAGTTTGCCATTTAGATGTACCTCCTGCAGGCGAACGAGACATTTGAGGAAGGATTGTCATATTGATCTTGGCCTCTCCAAAGAGGAATTTGATCAGTATCCTAGTTCAAAGGACTTGAATTATATCGAGGAAAGCTTGGAGGAACAGGGTTCGTTGGGAGGTGGTGAAACAATGGGTATGGATGAGCCTCAGGTCGGCGCTACAAATACCCTCATTGGTAAGATTAAAATTTATTGTCCATCTCTTTTCTTTAATCTAACTTTGTGGGAAAGGGATTTCTTGGAAAATTCTGTATTATTACATACAGTCTCGTAGGTTGTTAATAAGAAGGGGATGGAATCGGCTGATTTGGGTGTGGCCTTAGGAATTCCTGATCATACTTTGCCTCTTCCTACTAGTGTTTTTGTTGTTTTCGAGACTTCAGCTCCTATGGTTCGATCACCTATGGATTTGATTTCTCAGGCTATCCCTTCTCCTTCATTGCCCATTTCAGATCCGTCTTTGGCCAAGTCTTTAGTTCCTTATGTGGCTGAGTATTTAGTTCCTACTCTATAGAAGAATACCGGGTTGGTTCCTCTTCAGACTTTTTGGGGATCGACCTCTTATCTTAACTTGAGTTGTAACTCCAGTGGTGATTTGATTTCTGACAGACCAGACCTTGGTAGAAAGTTGGCCTGGTCGAGGGGTCTAGCTTCTGAAGTATCTCCTATTAAAACTAGGAGTGCTCGGAAGAAACAAGAGCTTGGATCTTCTTCTTTAGATAAACCTACTACATCAAATTTGGATTTTAGGGCGCTTAGAGGCATGAAAGCCCTGGCCAGGGCTAAGTCATGATCCTCCTCACCCTAAATATTAGAGGGGTGCCCCCCCCCTAAAACTTCCCTCCATGAAAAGGTTATTATCTACCACAAATATAGACATTATCTTTCTTTAGGAGACCCTTGTTGATGAAGGCAAAGCTAGAAAGTTTATACTTTCTTTGTGTCCCACTTGGATGTACATTGTTGTGAGCTCTGTGGGGAAGTCAGGAGGTCTTTTGGCGACATGGAATCCCAATATAGTGGACCTTCAACCATACTTATGTGATGGTGGAATTTTATTTACAGGTTTTTATATCCCTGGAAAAAGAAGGATTAGCTTGATAAATGTTTATGGCCCATGTTCAGGCCGCAGATTGTTTTGGGAAAAATTGGAAGCGAAGGGACTTCTTGATCTGAGTAATCTTATCATAGAGGGAGATTTAATTTTTTCTATTGGTCTTGATGAAGTCTAGGGAGTATCGACCTTGATAGATTCTCAGGCGGCCTTCTTCAGAGATATGTTTCTGAGACATCATTTGATTGATGTTAAGCCTGCTGAGGTGGTACCAACTTGGCGCAACTGCAGATTCGGGGCAGATGGTATTCAAAAACGGTTAGACGGGGTTTACATTTCTACAGAGCTTCTAAATGAATCGGCTTTTTTTAGATCTTGGGTCCATCATCCTTACATTTTTTACCATGCACCAATCTTTTTTCAGTTGGATTATGGTATCAAGTTCGCATACTATCCATTCAAGTTTAATGCGGCTATGTTAAAAGATAATATTTTTGGTGATCTGGTAAGAGAAGTGTGGAATGCATAGCAGGATTTTACGGGAGCTGGGGAACAATCTAGATTAATTGGGAAGTTAAGTATTCTAAAATATAGGGTGAGAAAGTGGAAATGAAATTGTTACTCTTATCAAAGAGAGTTTGGATTTTCCAACAACGACTGAGCCTCTTAATTGCTTGAAAGTACTTGAGAATGAAAGGAACAAGATGTTAATGGCTGAGGAGGATTTATGGTGCCAAAAGAGCATGGCTATTTGGATCCGATTGGGTGACAAGAATACAATTTTTTTTCACGGGTTTGTGAGCTTTAGGAGAAACAAAAAACACCTATGGGAAGTAAAGGATGATTATGATCATGTGCATACGGGGAAGGAGGCTATTAAGGTAGAAGCCATGTGACATTTCATCTCTTTTTATAAAGATTCCCACAATTTGATTGTGGATCAGATTGAATCGATTCGTTTATACCCTAGGCTGACTACAGAGGAGGAGGTACAAATACTTGAAAAGTCAGTCACAAAAGATGATATTATTGTGGTCCTGAGGGGTTTTACCAAGGACAAGAGTCCTAGTCCTGACAAGTGGATAGTGGATTTCTTTTTCCATTTTTTTGACTTGGTTTTTGATGATCTTTTAGAGGTTGTCGAAGAATCGTGCTTATCTAGTATGGTAAATGGATCTTTAAATTCGAATTTCATTGATTTAATCCCAAAGGTTAATAGTCCGACATCTTTTGGTGACTTTAGGTCGATCACCTTATGTAATCTCGTTTATAATATTATTACTAAGATTCTAGCCAAGTAGATCAGAGATATTATGTCCCGTACTCTTTCAGAAGAATAGTTCGGGTTTTTAAAAGGCAGGCAAATCATTGACGCTATAGGTACAACGCAGGAGTGCATTCACAACATAAAGGAGAAAACGTTGCAAGCTCTAATCCTCAAGATTGACTTGAAGAAAGCATATGATTGTATAAGTTGGGACTACATTAGACTTGTTCTTCTTCAATGTGGCTTTGGTCTTCCGACGACCAAGTAGATTATGGGGTGTATTTCTTCGACCACCTATGATGTCCTTATTAATGGTGAGCCTACTGATTTTTTCAATGGGGGAAGAGGTATTAGACAGAGGTGTCCATTGTTGTTGGGTATGTGTTATATTCTTTGCACGAGTAGCAGTTTCTGAGCATATGTGTCGGGCGCATAGGGGGGGTGCAAGGGGGCACGTGTCATGTATTTAGGTGGTTTTTTCGGCACATGGTTTTTGTCTATGGTTTTCTATTTCCAGTTAAGGAATTAGGGTTTTGGACTAATCCAGGTCATTGGGTTAGGGTTTTGGATGCCGTTGGCTCCTATATGTATATTGTATTGTAAACAATGTAACACAATGAATGAATATAATATATGTTGGTTTTCCTAGTTTGGGTTTCCAGGGGAAAAATCTCTGTGTAATGTTTGTATTTGCCATTATATCTTTTCTGTTCTTTTATGAATATCTGTTTACAATAGACATTGTACAAGGTTAGAATTTACATTTGGTATCAGATCTTTATTGGCTTCAGGGGGACGCCTTTGTGGTCAAGGGTTTGGCTCGGGACTGTGAT
>JZKD02S1672749.1:167815-204539 GCA_000966675.3 Picea glauca
TAAGAAAACATTACCTCCATCATACTTTTCATATTCGCAGAACCACTCCCTGTGGGGAGTCATATGAAAGGATGCACCAGAGTCAATCAACCATGCCTCATGATATGCATGTGTGATTGAAGAGGCCAAGTACACATCCCCTCCTTCTTCCTTGGAAGTCTTTTCTTCTGTAGAAGAAGATTCTTCATATCCCTTCTTTTTCTCAACTTTGGATCTACACCGCTTCTTGTAGTGCCCTTCTTTTCCACACCTCCAACATACCCTTACAAGCTTTCCAGGAGATTTATATCTACCCTTAGACTTAGATCTCCCACTTGAGAAATTAGATCTATTTCTTTCCTGGGAACATCCTCTTGCAAATAATGCRTCTGTGCTATGTCCTTCCATATTCTTTCATCTCATCTCCTCCGACAACAAGGATGAGACCATTTCTTCAAACTTTAAAGAAGTTGTATTACTACCTATGGCCACAACTAGAATATCCCACGAGTCTGGTAAAGAACACAATAAACTGATACATATATCTTCATCTGAAATTTTAATCTCAACAGATACTAACTGACTTACCACAGTATTGAAGGCGTTCAAATGATCTGCCACCGAGTCTCCATCTCTCATCCTCAAGTTATACAACTTCTTTCTCAAGAATAATTTATTTACCAGGGACTTAGATTGATACAACTTCCCCAACTTTTCCCATAAATCCTTAGTTGTAGCTTCCTCTAACACATTCAGTAATACCGAATCAGAGAGACACAGTTGGATTGTGCTCTTTTCCTTTCGATCCATCTTTTTCCAGTGATCTGCAGAAGTTCCTGTAGGTGCAGTACCTGGATCTGCCGCAATCCACTGATCTTTGTCTACCAAAAGATCTTCCATCTTGAGCTTCCATAGCTCAAAGCTTTTCCCATTAAACTTCTTGATCTCCATCTTCGAATTGCTTGCCATTTCTTTTCACCTGAAAAACAATACCACAGATCTCCCACTGTAATAAGGCTTATCACAGTCCCCAGCCAAACCCTTGACCACAAAGGCGTCCCCCTGAAGCCAATAAAGCTCTGATACCAAATGTAAATTCTAACCTTGTACAATGTCTACTATAAATAAATATTCATAAAAGAACAAAAAAGATACAATGGAAAATACAAACATTACACAGAGATTTTTCCCCTGGAAACCCAAACCGAGAAAACCAACATATATTATATTCATTCATTGTGTTACATTGTTTACAACACAATATACATATAGGAGCCAGTGGCATCCAAAACCCTAACCCAATGACCTGGATTAGTGAAAAACCCTAATTCCTTTACCGGAAATAGAAAACCATCGGCAAAAACTATGTGCCTAAAAAACCACCTAAATACATGACACGTTTCTTGAGGTAGGTGTCATGTTTCCCGAGGCAGAAAGTTTTTTTTCCGAGGTCACTGCCCCCAGACCCCTATGCGGGGGGCTCCGCCCCCTTGCACACCCGACACATGCGCTTAGACAGTGCTACTCGTGCAAAGAATATAACACCCAACAACAGTGGGCACCCTTGTCTGATACCTCTTCCCCCATCAAAAAATAAGTAGGCTTGCCATTAATAAGGACAACATAGGTGGTCGAAGAAATACACCCCATAATCCACTTGGTCGTTGGAAGACCAAAGCCACATTGAAGAAGAACAAGTCTAATGTAGTCCTAACTTATACAATCATATGATTTCTTCAAGTCAATCTTGAGGATTAGAGCTTGCAACTTTTTCTCCTTTATGTTGTGAATACACTCCTGCGATGTACCTATAGCATCAATGACTTGCCTGCCTTTTAAAAACCCGAACTATTCTTCTGAAAGAGTACGGGACATAATAGGTCTGATCTGCTTGGCTAGAATCTTAGTAATAATCTTATAAACGAGATTACATAAGGTGATCGACCTAAAGTCACCAAAAGATGTCAGACCATTAACCTTTGGGATTAAATCAATGAAAGTCGAATTTAAATATCTATTTACCATACCAGATAAACACGATTCTTCGACAGCCTCTAAAAGATCATCAACAACCAAGTCAAAAAAGTGCAAAAAGAAATCCACTATCCACCTGTCAGGACTAGGACTCTTGTCCTTGGTAAAACCCCTCAGGACCACAATAATCTCATATTTTGTGATTGGATTTTCAAGTATGTGTACCTCCTCCTCTGTAGTCAGCCTAGGGTATAAACGAACCGATTCAATCTGATCCACAATCGAATTGTGGGAATCTTTATAAAATGAGATGAAATGTCTCATGTCTTCTGCCTTAATAGCTTCCTGCCCTGTATGCACATGATCATAATCATCCTTGACTTCCCATAGGTGTTTTTTATTTCTCCTCAAGCTCGCAAACCCGTGAAAAAAATTTGTATTCTTGTCACCCAATCCGATCCAAATAGCCCTGCTCTTTTGGCACCATAAATCCTCCTCAGCCATTAACATCTTGTTCCTTTCATTCTCAAGTACTTTCAAGAGATTAAGAGGCTCAGTCGCTGTTGGAAAATCCAGACTCTCTTTGATAAGAGTAACAATTTCATTTTCTATCTGATTAAAAGTCTGTTGTTCTCTTTTCTTTTTAACCGTTATCCACTTTCTCACCCTATCTTTCAGAATACTTAAATTCCCAATTAATCTAGATTGTGCCCCAGCTCCTGTAAAGTCTCGTTGTGCATTCCACACTTCTCTTACCAGATCACCAAAACTATTATCTTTTAACAGAGCCGCATTAAACTTGAATGGATAGTATGTGAACTTGATACCATAATCCAACTAAAAAAAGACTGGTGCATGGTCGAAAATGTAAGGATGATTGACCCAAGATCTAAAAAAAGACGATTCATTTAGAAGCTCTGTAGAAACATAAACCCTGTCTAACCGTTTTTGAATACCATCCACCCCGAATATGTCGTTTCACCAAGTTGGTACCACCTCAGCAGGCTTAACATCAATCAAATGATGTCTCAGAAACAGATCTAAAAAGAAGGCCGCCTGAGAATCTATCAAGGCCGATACTCCCCAGACTTCATCAAGACCAGTAGAAAAAATTAAATCTCCCAGTATGATAGGATTACTCAGATCAAGAAGTCCCTTCGCTTCCAAGTTTTCCCAGAACAATCTACAGCCTGAACACGGGCCATAAATATTTATCAAGCTAATCCTTCTTTTTCCATGGATATAAAAACCTGTAAATAAAATGCCACCATCACATAAGTATGGTTGAAGGTCCACTATATTGGTATTCCATGCCGCCAAAAGACCTCCCAAATTCCCCACAGAGCTCACAACAATGTACATCCAGGTGGGACACAAAGAAAGTATAAACTTTCTAGCTTTGCCTTCATCAACAAGAGTCTCCTGAAGAAAGATAATGTCTGGATTTGTGGTAGATAATAACCTTTTCATGGAGGGAAGTTTTAGAGGGGGGCCCAACCTTATGATATTTAGGGTGAGGAGGATCATGACTTAGCCCTGGCCAGGGCTTTCATGCCTCTAAGCACCCCCAAATCCAAAGTTGATGTAGTAGGTTTATATAAAGAAGAAGAGCCAAGCTCTTGTTTCTTCTGAGCACTCCTAGTTTTAATAGGAGATACTTCAGAAGCTAGACCCCTCGACCAGGCCAACTTTCTACCAAGGTCCGGTCTATCAGAAATCAAATCACCACTGGAGTTACAACTCAAGTTAAGATAAGCGGTCAATCCCCAAAAAGTCTGAAGAGGAACTAGCCCAGTATTCTTCTGTAGAGTAGGAACTAAAGACTCAGCCACATAAGGAACTAAAGACTCAGCCAAAGACGGATCTGAAATGGGCAATGAAGGAGAAGGGATAGCCTGAGAAATCAAATCCATAGGTGATGGAACCATAGGAGTTGAAGTCTCGGAAACAACAGAAACACTGGTAGGAAGAGGCAAAGTCTGATTAGGAATTCTTAAGGCCACACCCAAATCATCCGATTCCATCCCCTTCTTATTAACAACCGACGAGACTGTATGTAATAATACATAATTTTCCAAGAAATCCCTTTCCCACAAAGTTAGATTAAAGAAAAGAGATGGACAATAAATTTTAATCTTACCAATGAGGGTATTTGTAGCACCAACCTGAGGCTCATCCATCAGGTTGGCGCAACAAGTAAGGTAAGATTACCATGCTTGTCAGCCGATGGGAAAGAAAGAAAGTGCATGCCAACGTAGCAAGGCCGTTACCCCTTGATCCTCTTGTTGTCACAATGTGTTTACCTCTTAAGCTTGGAACCCTCTAGCCTCTCTTCTTCCCAAAGATCATAAAACAGATAATGTTGATTGGTATACATATCACTATTATGAGTCAAGCATCCATTTATTGTTGTATTCGACTTGTGTGTAATGTGGTTATAATCCAAAGAGAACAAATTAATAGCTAAAACATAACCAATGCTTTGTGCATATACTAGGTAGTTGGTAAGACTTTCCTAGTGATTGAAACACTATGCTTTCTTTTGTAATTTACCTCAAGTTTGGTATTCGTCCCATGGTTGATCAATTCAGGGGTCATAAAAAGGAAGGGGCCCATTCAATTTCTCACATGGGGCTTGGTAAGTTATAGATGTTCCCAACCTACATGTACATAACTTCATATAAAACATAAAGAAGTATGTATATTGCATAAACATGTTTTCCATGCATGATACATTGGGTTTCATAATCCTTAATATGTAGAAAAATGAAGATATTAACATAAATTGGCAACAACAACTGGTAAGGAAGTTTTGATTCTATGATGTTTTCCTTATTTTGATAATTTTTTTAATGAAAGCCATTGAAACACACATAGTGTAACTCAAGGAGGATTAGTGTAACTTGGTCCCTTGTTATGTGGGTTGCGGTTTCCTTTGCCCTGCTTCGGTTGTGAGGGGTTTGTAGATCCAAACTCTCATTGTTTTTGCTCAATCTTGATAGTGTATCTATAAGTCATGCCCAATGAGGCGATGTCCAGGAACTCCATTTCTATTTGAATGTATCTATGCAAACAACCGTGGTATTTGAGCACCAGATGACGCTCATAATCTTTGATACCCAATTTAGTGCGTAGGGTATGGAAAATATTGGTGAATTTTGGTACTATCTGGTCCCTTTCTTGATGTATGGTGGTCCATCTAATGTACTGGTCTTCTTAACTTCCAACATGGTAGTATTGTTTTTTAATGGCATCCCGGAAGGAATCCCACGTAGGGGCCACCACAAAAATTGCAGATTCCTCCACGACCCTTTACTCAGAGTAAGTATCCCACCAGTGTTTAACATGGGGAACGACCTTGAGGAGTGAAAAAGTGATATTTTCCCTATCGAAAAAATTGTGGACCGAAAAATATCCTTCGAGCAGATTCAACCATTTATCTACAACATCCGCATCTATCAGTCCTTCAAATAATGGAATATAAAAAATTACCTATACCTTGAAGTGGGTTGCATGGCCGCTTAATGAAGATGCTTCTCCCGTGGGCAACCGTCGAAGTATCTGCGTGAAGTTGTCCATCATTTCATTCCTTTGTCGCGTGAGGGCTTCCTAGAGTAACATTTTAATAGGATCTCCTGCTCCATCATCTTTCTTTTCTTCTCCCATGGGTTGTTGTCGAGCTCGATGCAACCAATTTGGTAATGGCTCGATTGGTTCAAGTCCCAACTTCTTGTACCCAGACCTTGTCCAATAACACAAATATCCAATGAACAATATCTTCTATTAAATAATGAAATAGGCTGAAATTGTAAAACTTCAGAACTGAAACTTGCTTGAATGGTGGTAGCTATCTCTGAGAAGAGATGTGGCTGCTACGCGCATCAGTCTGAGCATAATGGATTACAATGAGGCTCCAGAGGCCCTTTTCATATTACTCATGAATGCCAAAAACCTAGACATCCAAAAACCTAACCCTAGAAGGTGAAACACCAAAAGTCATGTGGGCTCTATGGGTAAGTTGGTGTAATTTGGTACCTCAACTTCCTAGGGTCATAACTTTTGTACACGACCTCCGTTTTAGGTGCGTGATAGCCCGTTGGAAAGGTCTTTCAGAGAACTACACATTTCACCATCAAACTCTAACTTTGTCTACAATTTGACTGTGGCGAGTAAAAAAAACAATGTTTAGGGCCCCAAAATAGCCTTGGAAGTACAACAAGATGTGTTGACATGAAAACATACAAAATAATCCAGTTGGATTAGGCGAGAGGCCACCTGTATCCACCTGGAGAATGTGTGAGGCTTTAGACAATCCCATAAGTGTAGAAATCACAATTATAAAACAGTACAAAAAGACGTGATGAATAAAAAACGGACACGAGGAGCCAGTTGGAATAGGTGGGTGGCCACCAATATCCACCTGGATCAATATCCAAGATAAAGTACCTGAATCACCTAGCGAAAATGCATAGTCCATTGATTTCACCAAAAAAATTACTTTGATAACCTAGTTGAGCAAGTTCAATCATTTAACCTAGTAACCCACCCGTAGTTTCAACTTTCTGCATATCTTTACCTGTTATGATATTTTTACCATGTTTTGGATTTTGGTACATGTTCTGATAATTTGCAATTTAAGCGATGTTCCAACTTTTTGGACATTCCCTATCATTTCCTAGAGTCCTAGACCTATCCGCTACCAACACAGATACATTTAGAGATCGAGATCTAGTGCCAGTAGACCCAACAATAATAAATATAGTTTATCCACCTGAAGCATCCATTCAAGGACTAGTTTACTCTTGTTCAGTTCCAAGTAGTAAGAAACATATCTTTTCCCACAATCACTGCAGAAGGGGGTCTTTGTCCCACAAACAAGGGGGTCTCATACATCAATTTGGTGTTGGCTTGGCCGCGACCTTAAAATTAGATTATTATTATTATCATAATCCCCAATATCCAATATCCCCTCAATACATCCCCACATCCCCCAATATATTAACTTTAATTTGCACAATTTTAACCCCTTTTATAAATGAAGGTGATAAGATATTGGTAAAAAAAGTAAAGCCATTATATTAGGATCGTCTTCTTTCCTTGAAATTTCTCATAAAATTATTATGAAAACTAATACAAATTAAAAATAAAAACATTAAAAAAATTGTTTACATAAATCAATTTTAATACTTCATTTAAAAAAATATTAATTCAAATTTTTTTTTTATATTCAAAACTGAAATTAATAATACTTTGATTAATGTTAAACTAGAAAGAATATGAAAATTTTAAATTCAAAACTCAATTTAATAATACATACCATGAGACAAATACAAATAAAACAAATAATAATTTACCCAAATGAATAAATAAATAGTCTAGACCCACCACTAAAAATGACACCACATACATGCCCCCATGACTTGTACTTTCTTAAAAACACCAAAGTCAAACATTTACCAACTTTCCCGCATTTCACGGTAGGACCATTTACCCGCCTTCCGCTGTTACCCACGACAATACCAACTTTCCCGCATTTCACTATTACCACGACAATACCAACTTCCCCGCATTTACCACGACAATACCACGACGGTAGTCCGTGACTCCGTCACACCAACCCACAACCATCGACCTCAACCGTCAGCTTTCTTTTATGTCCCGTCAAGCCACCTATTCCTTGCAATTTATGTCTCGTCAAGCCAGCTATTCCTTACAATTTTCCTTCATTAATCCCCCACGTATTTTATGTTCCTTCATTAATCCCCCACGTATTTTCTTGCAATTTATGTCTCGTCAAGCCAGTATTCCTTACAATTTTCCTAACAAGCCAGCGACAATCACACCCACAACGATCAACTTTATTTCCCGTCAAACCATCTATTGCCCCCACACAACACAAGCCTTTACATGAAATCTGCACGTATTTTCTCTGKTATTGCTTTTCTATGTTTTCTCTGKWCRTATTTTCTCTGTTATACTTTACATAAAATCTGGATGTATTTTATTTCTATATATATACATAGAGAAGGAACGGCAGTAGTCASTTGAGTTTGGACAAAGAGAAATGATGGAGAAGGGCATTACTCTGCTTCTGTTCTTTGTAATAGCATCCGCAGTATCAGCAGCTGCAACTGTTAATTACGATAAAAGGGACGTAGATGTTCTTTTGTGCTTTAAAAAAGCCATAAAAGATCCGTATGGAATGTTGTCCAGTTGGAATGCTAAGAACGCGGAAAAAAAAATTTAAAAAAGGGGGTAGGGTATGTATATCTTCGTAGACTTTACCAATCAAATTGTTGGGTGGAGGGGGTCCCTTGTTCCACAAACAAGAGGATCTCATACACCAATTTGGTGTGCTGGTTTGGCCGTGACCTTAAAAATAGATTATTATTATTATTATTTACTTAATATAATTTGAAATGCATACAACCTTTTAATATCACTATAAAATCATACATGAATTTTATATGTAATTTAATTTAATATCACTATAAAATCATACATGGATTTTTTATATACATATTATATATATATAATTTAAAAAGTAATATCAAGATTATGTTATGATTTGAGATGTATGTGTCTATATATATACACACTTGAAATGTATACAATCTTTTGATATCACTATAAAATCATACAAGGTTATTCACATTTTTATGTTTCATAGTTTCCAATAATAAATGGAGCTTTTATCACTTTTAATAAAATATTTTACCTTTCCCATATGTTTTTAAATATTATTAATTTAAATTTATTTTTAAAAACACATTTAAAAATTTATTCAAATAAAAATGATTTTGAAAAAATGTATATATGTGTGTTTTTACACATCACAATAACAAGTACAACAACAATTATGTAAAGTAAATAAAATGATGTAAGTTGTTTACTTAAATCATGGAAAAAGTGCCCAAACATAAGGTTTTTGTGGTTGATAATTTAGATATGTTTTATTTGGCATTGAGTGTTTTGATTCCTATTATGTTCGGTAAACAAATATTGGTTTTTCTTATAAACAAGTCTAAGGCAATTTATTGAATAGTTAATTTTTCCATTTCAAATAACTCATTTAATTGCTTTTGTAATTAAGATACAATGTTCAAACCCTCACAACCAAGAACAAAGCATGTTAACGTGATCTCAAATAGTGACATTGATGACATAATTTATTAACATCTAGTTTAAAATAAAAACCACCGTACCAAGTGTTAATGCATAAGCTTCTTGAGTGGTATTAATGCATAGGTTTTTTGACATTTGAATTAATGCACATACTACGTACCAAGTGTTAATGCATAAGCTTTTTGAGTGGTATTAATGCATAGGTTTTTTGACATTTGAATTAATGCACATATTACATACCAAGTGTTAATGCATAAGCTTCTTGAGTGGTATTAATGCATAGGTTTTTTGACATTTCAATTAATGCACATATTGCTTCCAAAGTGGATGGTTCCTCCTAAAAGAAATTACCTTATTCAAACTTCAATAATTCGGGAATCATTATTGTTGAAATAAATTTATTTTTATATTGCATTTACCTTTTTTTCTAAAATTTAAATTAATATTAGTTATCATTATAAACCCATAAAAAATTGTCCTTGGTAGATTTTTTTCTTTTAATAGTGTGTAATACTTTGTTGTACAACAAAAATGTTAATTAAATTTAATATTTTCTATGTAATTAAATTGTTAATTAAATTTAAGTAATAATAAATAATAGGCATATCCTTACCAATGGCTAAGGGAATCTTCATTATATATTATATTGTAGGAGGTTGTGTTACTTGGATAAGCGTTTTTTTATTTTATGTAACAACCCCCGTCGTTACGACAACATGCGATGCATAACAAGTGCAATTTTTTTTTTTTTAAGCAGGAAGGTAACAACGACAAACAGTCAATCAATGCAACTCGACGACGAACACAACACATGCAATTCAGGAAACATACAACATAACGCCCTAGCATACTAGCACATCATGCAGTTGGATGTAATCATACGAAGATCAATAAGACAAAATAAAAACGACTACCCGCCCATCCTACCCTACAAGGTTAGGACCTCCAAGACACATAAGAAATGCTCAAGCCCAGGTTCCCATCGATTTTGACCATTTAAGGTCTCAAGGTTGGTGACTTTTCTTAGGAACAAGGAGGTGTCTACATCCTGCTCGACATAAGCAAGACAAATCCTACTCAGCTAAGGAAAATCATCAGACCAACCCAACACAACCGACATCAACGACACAAGTAACATGAACCTTTAAAGCGAGCAAGAATTAGCAATCATTGTTTCAACATTTCGCATAGCGAACAAATAAATCACAATGGTCGATCAGTAGTGGCCTTTCACTGTGCACAACCAGATAAATCTAAACATTTAGATATTACTTCAATCAACCTTAAATTTATATAGCAAAAAAAAACTAGAGGAGCAATTCTATTTAAATTCCAGGCGCACTATTTAATCAATCATTCATCAAAATAAAATCTGAGGCATTAGAAGTGATATACCTTCCAGGGCCCTTCAATTAATCATGCATACATCATGTCAATGTAACAATGACTACAATTATTCAACTTGGTAGTTTAAAAAGGATTGGCTCATAAAACTACAACTTGTAATACATCCTTCTAACTTCTGCAAATCATAGAGTTTATTCTCTATTAAATCTTTTTCATCATAATCCAATAACTTCCTACATCATGAAAATATTTTCATTGATGAGTTAATACAACCTTGTACATAATTTTTATCATTAAGAATTCATGGTATACACCGTTATACAATCATGGAATTATAAGGATTGTACAATCGTAAAACACAAGTTATTTAAAAATAGAATGTAAGATCATGGTTTGTTATAATATTGAACAATTAGTCTTGCATAAATTAGAGTAAAAAAGAAGTGCACTTCTAAAGATTTGACTTGCCATAATAATTAAAATAATATTTATTATGAATCTAACTGTTATGAGTAATAATAATAATTAAATTGATTATGTATTTAACCGTTAATAACCATAATTGATCTGTTAAGAATTTGTTGTTATGAGTAATAATAATTATTAACTGTTATGAATCTAACTGATAATAATAAATTAAATTCCATCCTATTCTAACATACATTTTATTATAGGAATTCCCAACCAAAAAGGGTATCTGAGATGAGAAGCAAGCAACAAGAATTACGATCCCTAAATTGAGTTTACTGGGGTAAATTTTAAAACCATTAAAACTGAAACGAAATCCACGATGATAAAGTTCCTTGCGATTCATCCCTAATTACAAGCCCCCATGTTCAAGATGTTGAATTTTAACAATGCTACAGGGACAAATTTAATTGGAAAACTTCCAGCTGGGTGAAAGAATAATAAAATTAAGAGCAATTAATTTAATGTGCAATTAAAAGGGAAACCGCCAAGTTTCCAAACTTGGAGGGAACACCATTACCTGTCACAAGCTGCGCAAAGGAAAAAGTTGAATTGCTAACTAAATCCCTCCAACAGTTTCCCTTCCTTTAATAAAGGGTGCTATCATAATGGGTTCAAGATAATTTCTCTCCAGGTCTTCGCAACCAATACTGTGGCAGTTGTAATGTGGTCAGTGCAAGAAATTGATGAAAAAAATATGACACCTTTTACCTAAAAAACATGAAGTTAATAGAATAAGAAGACTCATGTTGAAAGCTTATTTTAATATTTCTTTTTTATCTTTCCCCTTAATCCACACCTCCTTTCTTTGCAAGTGTGTGAAATATGAATTCATTTTGGATACAGGGAAATCGCAGAACTGGAGGCGGGGGCTTATAATCAATGGACTTACCATTGCTATGCTCCATAACAAAATGATCTGATGACCCTGTATCCCACATTACTTTGGAATTCGTAAAGCTTATCACAAAGAATGCTTTCGTATCCATTAGAATCTCACCGATGAGGAATCACATAAATATTTCAGTTGGTAAGGTTTAAATTGTAATTTTAAATATTTAAATAAATTCAAAGTTAGAGATAATGCACCGTGAATTACACAGGGACAAACTCTTAAATAATGATACAATTCAGTGTGACATCTACTTATCCTGGTGGGTTCCAAAAGAATTATCAGTCTTGAAGCTAGTTACCGAATTAAGATCGATAACCACCTAAGCTCAGAGATCATTAAAGCACGGATGAAAGCAATCCAAAAGTATTCAGTGAGAGGCGAGTTGCAATCTCAAAATTAAGCTAGAATAACATGGATTGGATAACCCAACAATGGGATTCCGAGTATCAAAACTATTATCAATCACACCATATTTTTATACAACCTCTCATGAAATCGTAGAGACAACACATAGACAGTGTATATTGTGTAACAAGAATCCTATTAGTCTATCCTACGGTTCTGAGTAACTGGAAACAGTGGGGCAAGTAACCTAGCAGTGAACGTATTGTAAAGTATGCACAACTACAATAAAGATATGAATCTGCAAATTATGCACAACTACAACATAAATATATGAATGAAGACAGTTCAATTGTTTCTAAAATTGCCTAGCTTAAAATATACAACTCATATTCAATCGACAATAGAATAATCCTCAGACTACATATACACAAAGAATCTAAGTTATTCATGTGTTCATAATAATCCAATATGCTTCATGTTTCATAAGGAAATAACCAATTTCATTTCACACATATCCTTGTTTCCCTTAAACCATAATCTAGAATTCATCACCCTGAAGCTCCAACGAAGTCGGAGACATAGTACAAGTGCAACAACTTCTAAACGATATACACTACAATATTCATCATTAGTAATATTCATATACAAAAAATCTGACTGAAATATAATGCAAAATTTACACGTGTGTATCAAATCCGAAGACGAAGAACCCGTAGTCGTTTTCCCGTGCCTGAGCTCCATTCAACTCTCACTTGCCAACTGCTGAGACCTCATCAATACCTTCCAACCAACGCTAGGGGTACACTTCTTCCCCCTGAGCCCCCCGAGCCGCAAAGGGGCCACACACACAATACTAGAGAATGCTAGCTCCCAGCTCGTATCACAAGGTCGAGCTACCACTCGTTACCGAGCTGGGTATCCCAACTCCCACAAGAGAAGTTCAGTCAAGATAAAATTCCGGCAGCGTAACCTTACACAAACCATACGTGATCCATACTCCTCCTCTGCCATACTTTTTATAGAGTTTTCTTAGTCATTAGTTTCCCAAACCCTCATTAGATTATTTTTATTAAATTTAATTAGGACAAAACTCCCCCATACACATGTCACCCGATCCCTTAGTTGCACCAGAAAATCAATTTATTAATTAATTAAATTTGCCTATTTTCCTCACCCACCTAAAAGTGTTCCTAAAAACTCTCCTCGGTGTCCCTTTATTAACTTACATTTCTTAAATGACTTACGCCTTACTTAAGCCTACTTGAGTTCACAAATAGAAAGTTCCAAAGGCTGGATTCCCTACTAAGTTAGACATTCCCCTTTTTCTTTAAGTTTCCCCTTTTCTTTAAGTTTCCCCCTTTATCTTTTTATCTAAATTCAGAATTAGCAAGTTTAGACAAAAACAACCATTTACCCTTTTAATAAATTTAATCCTCCATTATAATTTTTACTTTAATAATTAAAGTTTGAATTTCTTAACCCCCTTCTTGTTACATGTCTATTTAGTTTTTCTTTGTTCACATGTTCTACTTAGACCTAGGATGGGCGACATTTTTTTAAGTGAACATTTATTTATTCAACTTTACTCATACCATCATCTATTTTAAGGCCGACCAGGTCCTAAGGAGGCATAGTTTTCTAGGCACTAGGTTTATTAACTTACCACAATTAAAATCACGACGTTCCCTTCAGAACACACTACGTGCTCCAAGGGTTCCACTCACCTCTTTTTGTTTTATTTGCGTGACGTGCCCTTCACGACGCACTATGTGATCCAAGGGTGCCACTCGCCTCTTGACTGAATTTGGTAGACATCAAACCCCTAGAGTCAATACTCCGTCAGGTGATCTTGTGGGAGACTAAGGGCCTCTAAGGAATAAGGACCCTGCTTTATTGCGCGCCCCTTGGAATCATCATGAGCGACTGTCATAGTCTTCCCTCATGACATCATGGATCTCGTGAACTAGGTAATCATTAACCTACAGTTCAAGCCATGACGAGAGTGCTAGTAGATTGTGGCAGGGTTGCTGCCACACCTCTCCCTCAATGTCTCTTGTTGTCGTGCGTGACCCCTTTACTCCAAATGTGAGTCTGGTTGGAAAGCTATCGTCAAACTGCATTCATCAACGAAACATGTCAGCTATAACAATCAATATCATAATATATGGTCATACGTCACATCTAAAATATCGAAACAGTCAAACCACAACAGTGCACTCCCTGATTCGATCCGGAGTCCAAGGAGATCCATCGATGCCATCGACATCCTCTCATGTCCATAGTCCTGCACACTCAGGATAACCCAGTCAATATCACCTGTCAATGTAAATACAACAAAAATAACATATCATCAAATCCACAATATCTCATAATAAAAATCAAAACAACCAATCCTATAATGAACCTGATCACTTGACCTGATCTATTTTTCGACGTCGTAGTTGTCGAATGCAATGGTCTAGGATGTGGATTGGCTTCACCACGAGCACACCCTCATCTGATACCTACAAGGAACTCATGTCAATAACATGTGTAGGATCACTAACATAACGTATCAAAACAGATACGTGAAAAACATCGTGCATACACCTCAAATAATCAGGCAAGGCTAGTCGATAGGCCACTGGCCCTTCCTTTCCACAATATCGAAGGGTCCCATGAACCTAGGAGAGAGTTTATCACCCTTTCCAAACTTGATCGAACTCTTATGCGGTTTTAATCGCAAGAAGACTCGATCGCCAACTTCGTAACTACGGTCGACACGATGTGCATTGACATAACTCTTTTGTCGATCTTGCACTTCCTTTATCATTTGCCTTATGGTTTTCATTTGGTATTCCATTTCTTGGATCGCTTCTGGTCCCACCAGGACCCTATCCTCAAGCCAATCCCAACTCAAAGGCATCTGAAATGGTCACCCGTAAAGAAACTCGAATGGCGCCATCTTAATGGTGCTTTGATAATTGTTGTTGTATGCAAACTATATCAGTGGCAAGAACTCTTCCCAACTCTTTTGTTGGTCTATTACGTACATACACAACATATCCTCCAAGATTTGGCTTGTTCTTTTGGTCTGCCAGTATGTCTCCGGGTGATATGCAATACTAAAGTTAAGTTGGGTTCCTAAGGCCTCTTGGAAACTAGTCCAAAATCGTCCTGTAAACACCGATCCTCGATCAGATATAATCCTCTTAGCCACACCATGCAAACTCACTATCTCGTTGATGAAAACTCTATCTATGTCAGGTGCCTGATACATCGTATGCACAGGAATAAAATGAGCACTCTTCGTCAAAGTGTCAACTACCACAAAAATCGAGTCATGTCTCCTTGCCGTCAGTCGAAATCCAACAATGAAATCCATCGAAATGACCTCCCATTTCGATTCTAGAAGAGCGTGAGACTGTAGTAATCCTGTCGGATGTCTATGTTCAGCCTTCACCTGCTAACATTCTAGAAATCTTGCCACGTAGTTGACTATGTCTGCCTTCATCCCTTTCCAGAAGAATAAGGGTTTAAGGTCTTCCCTCATCTTCGTGACTCCAGGATGATCCATGTACACTTCTCTATGAGCCTTGTTTAGGATCAAACTCCTCAACTCGTCGTTGGGCGGTATGTAAATTCGATTTTTAAATATCAATAATTCGTCGTTGTCCATCGTAAATCCCTCAAATTTTGGTACCATCATTGTGTTTTGTCCGATAAAATCCTTGACCTCTTTGTACCAGTCATCGTTGCACTGTAAGGTTAGAAACTTTTCATGTAGATTCGTCTGAAGAGGCATCACCGAAAATATGCGTGGTATCTGACTCAACGCATCAACCACTTTGTTCACTGTTACTTTTATGTAACTAATCTCGAAATCGTACTCGCTAAGCAATTTTGACCAACGCCTTTGTCACGTGTTCAAGTCGCTTTGCATAAAGATGTGTTGTAAACCACAATGGTCCATTTTTAGTTTGAATTTTCATCCAATAAGGTAGTGTCTCCATACTCTCAAGGCATAAATGATGGCTAACAACTCCAAATCATGTGTCGAATAGTTCTCCTCATGCCTTATCAACTTCCTCAAGATGTAAGCAATCACTCGACCGTCTTGCATCAAGACTTTGCCTAAGCCTTCCTTGGATGCGTCAATTCATACCAAGAAATCCTCATCCATGTCAGGGACCTTTAGTATTGGTGTTGTCGCCAACAACTCCTTGAGCCTCTAAAATGCCTCTGTGCATTTCTCAGTCCAAACAAACTTCTTGTTCTTCTTCTGCAATTCCGTAATCGGATTTGATATCTTTGAAAAACACTCGATGAATCGTCGATATTATCCCGCTAAACCCATGAAGCTACGCACTTCTGGGACATTCTTCGGTGCAGACCATTCCATAATAGCCTTGACCTTTGCTGGATCCACAACGATACCTTCACCGGAGATGACATACCCTATGTACTGAATCTTCGATTGATAAAATGAGCATTTCGACAGCTTCCCAAACACATTTTTCTCTCGTAGACACTATAGTACCAAGCACAAGTGCTCTTCTTGCTCCTCCATCGTATGAGAATATATAAGAATATCGTCAATGAATATTAGACAAACTTGTCCAAGTATTCATGGAAAAACCCGTTCATCAAGCTCATAAATACCCCAGGGGAGTTTATCAATCCAAACGGTAAAACAATAAACTCGTAATGTCCAAATCTCGTCTTAAAGGCGGTCTTAGGGATGTCGTCCTCCTTGATCCGTAACTGGTGATACCCTGATCTCAGGTCGATCTTTGAAAACATCGTTTCTCCCTTCATTTGATCAAATAGATCGTCAATCCTTGGCAACAAATATTGATTATTGATCGTTTCTTTGTTCAATTAACAGTAGTCAATGTAGAGTCTCCACGACCCATCCTTCTTCCGTATGAAAATAATAGGCACACCCCAAGGTGACAAACTTGGACGTATAAGTCCTAGGTCCAACAACTCCTTCAGTTGCATTCTCAACTCCTGTAACTCAGGGGTCGACATCCAATAAGGTGTTCTTGCTATCGGTTCAGTTCCTAGTTTTAGGTCGATGGTAAATTCCAATTCCCTCTCCAGTGACAACCCTAGTAACTCCTCTGGGAAGACATCCGCAAACTCTCGTACTACCAAAATGTTTTCCAGTCCTTCTGCCATGCCTATTTAACACAAGGATCACATATAGATGGCATCCCTTGTGCATGCTCTTTCATCGCTGCAAGGAAGAGATGAACCTCAAGGAAACTCCCTAGTTCCGACCTACAATCACGCGTCTTTGTCCCTCATCATCGACCAAGATCAACTGTTTCGTCTTACGGTTGAGTATCACCTCATGCGATTCCAACCAATCCATACCGATCATGACGTCATAAGACCCTAATATCATGACGTATAGGTTGGACCTTGTGACAAACTCTCCCAGGTTAAGGCTACAGCCCGTAACCTTCCCTCCAACCTTCTGTTTGGCTCCCGAAGCCATTTCTACAAAGCTAATATCATCCTGTTCGACTGCCTTTACCTTAATTCTTTTTAGTGTTGCACCAGAGATAAAACTCTTTGTAGCACATGGATCTATCAAAATACTATGGGTCTGGTCAACGACGGTACCTAACGTCTCGAGCACAATTGACTGGTGCTCTGCCTGGCGGTTATTCACCACTACATGAATCCGATGGGCCTTGCCCAAATCTCCCATGGTAGTGGGTCCAACTAATATAGATGCTCTGGCCCTCTCAACTGGGAAGTCACACTAGTAATGTAGTTCTGCACATGTCCATCACCCTTTCTTTGGTCTGGTACTCCTGATACCTAAAGTAGAAGTCGACGACGCACTGGCCTGGAACCCTGGTCTGTTTTGCTAAACATGCCTAAACTATTGTTGTTGTGGTCGACGCTGCTGCTAGTGATGTGGTCCTCGGTAAGGAGTCCGCTGCTAAGGCGTTGGTCATGGAGGTGTAGTGGAAGTGGATCCTCTTTGGATGCCATGATATCCTGGTGAATGTCTAGCTGGTGTCTGATGCTGCTGCGCACCAGATGACGCCTATTCCACTGGTCTTGCTGGAGTCCTGCTTTGACCCCTGCTGGTAAGATCCTCCTTTTCTATGAGGGTCTTCTGGACAACATCATGCAAGGTTTGAGGCATCATAATCCTCATCTTTGCACAAGTGCTGACATTAAGGTCAAACACAAACTTGTTGACCTTAAGTTTCTCAGTATCCAGGTGGGGAGCATACCGAAGAAGCTCCATGAAACGGGCCTCATACTCGGGCACCGTACGACCTCCCTGTCGCAAGGCGTTGAACTTGTTGAGCTAGCAATCAATGAATTCCTCAGATAGATACCTCTCCTAGAGCCGTTCCTCGAAAAATTCCCATCACACGTCTTCAATGACCATGTTCAATTACGGCAGGAGCGTTTTCCACCATAGAAGAGCGCTCCCCTTCAGTTGAAAGACCGTCATGTAGACCTTCATGTTGGAGGTATAGTCGCATAGTGAAAAACACATCTCCATATTATCCAACCATGCCTTGGCGGCTGCGCCGTCTAGGGCACCAAAGAACTCGGGGAATTTGACCTTCTCGAGTTCGCAGTGAAGGCTACTAGTATCGACCAGAGTGCGCAGTGGACCCTTAGGAGGTTTTGGCACCCTGGACTCCTCTCTATCCAAATGGTTGATCGGTGCCTAAGACATCCTTTGAAAGGACCTGATCATCTCAACCACATCACCCACAACTATATGTTCCTGCCTGACAACCTGTTCATCTGCCTAGGGTTTATACCCCTCATGCGTGGATGCTACTAGGGGCGTCGCACCTCCTCCCCTAGAACCCCGTCATTTTCCTCTGCATTGTCCTCTGACCATGATTACCTACACGAATACAAATCCATTTAATTAGTGACATTTTATAATCAAGTATCTAATCAATGGAAGTTGTAGTGATCCCAAGTCACAGGTCGAACCGGCTCTGATACCACATGTAATGAACCTCGTTGTTAAGACAACATGCGACGCATAACAAGTGCAATTTTTTTTTTTAAGTAGAAAGGTAACAATGACAAACAGTCAATCAACACAACTCGACGATGAACACAACGCACACAATTCAGGCAACAGACAACATAACGACCTAACATACTAGTAGATCATGCAACTGGATGAAATCATACGAAGATCAATCAGACAAAATAAAAATGACTACCCGCCCATCCTACCCTGTAAGGTTAGGACCTCAAGGACACATAAGCAACGCTCAAGCCCAGGTTCCCATCGATTTTGACCATTTAAGGTCTCAAGGCTGGCGACTTCTCTGAGGAACAAGGAGGTGTCTACATCTCGCCCGACACAAGCAAGACAAAGCCTACTAAGCTAAGGACAATCATCAGACCAACCCAATGCAACGACATAAACGACACAAGTAACATGAACCTTTAAAGAAAGAAAGAATTAGCAATCATTGATTCAACATTTCGCATAGCGAACAAATAAACCACAATGGTCGATCAATAGTGACCTTTCTCTGTGCACAACCAGATAAATCTAAACATTTAGACATTAATTCAATCAACCTTAATTTTACTAACGTGCAAGGGAGCTGACATACACAATCTATCTAGCAAAAAAAAACTAGAGTCACAATTCTATTTAAATTCCAGGTGCACTATTTAATCAATCATTCATTAAAATAAAATCTAAGGCGTGAGAAGTGATATACCTTATGGGGTCCTTCAATTAATCACGCATACATCATGTTAATGTAACAATGACTACAATTATTCAACTTGGCAGTTTAAAAAGGATTGACTCATAAAACTACAACTTGTAATACATCCTTCTAACTTCTGCAAATCATAGAGTTTATTCTCCATTAAATATTTTTCATCATAAGCCATTAACTTCCTACATCATGAAAATCTTTGCATTGATGAGTTAATACAACCTTGTACATAATTTTTATCATTAAGAATTCATGTTATACACCGTTATACAATCATGGAATTATAAGGATTGTACAATCATAAAACACAAGTTATTTAAAAAATGAATGTTAGATCATGGTTTGTTATAATATTGAATAGTTAGTCTTGCATAAATTAGATTCGGAAGGAAGTGCACTTCTAAATATTTGACTTGCCATAATAATTAAAATAATAATAATTATTAATCTAACTGTTATGAGTAATAATAATAATTAAACTGATTATGTATTTAACAGTTAATAACCATAATTGATCTGTTAAGAATTTGTTGTTCTGAGTAATAATAATTATTAACTATTATGAATCTAACTGATAATAATAAATTAAATTCCATCCTATTCTAACATACATTTTATCCTAGGCACTCCCAACCAAAAAGGGTATTTGAGATGAGAAGCAAGCATCAAGAATTATCGATCCCTAAATTGAGTTTACTGGGGTAAATTTTATAACCATTAAAACTGAAATGAAATCCACGGTGATAAAGTTCCCCGTGCTTCATCCCTAATTACAAGACCCCAGGTTCAAGATCCTGAATTTTAACAATGCTACATTGACAAATTTAAATGGAAAACTTCACACCTGGGTGAAAGAATAATAAAATTAAGAGCAATTAATTTAATGTGCAATTAAAAGGGAAACTGCCAGGTTTCCAAACTTTGAGGGAACACCATTACCTGTCACAAGCTGTGCAAAGGAAAAAGTTGAATTGCTAACTAAATCCGTCCAACAGTTTCCCTTCCTTTAATAAAGGGTGATATCATAATGGGTTCAAGATAATTTCTCTCCAGGTCTTCGCAACCAATACCGTGGCAGCTGTAATGTGGTCCGTGCAGGAAATCGATGAAAGCAATATGGCACCTTTTACCTAAAAAGCATGAATTTAATAGAATAAGAAGGCTCACGTTGAAAACTTATTTTTATAATTCCTTTTTATCTTTCCCCTTAACCCACGCCTCCTTTCTTTGCAAGTGTGTGAAATATGAATTTAGTTTGGATACAGGGAAATCACAGAACTGGAGGTGGATGCTTATAATCAACGGACTTACCATTTCTATGCTCCATAACAAAATGATATGATGACCCTGTATCCCATGTTACTTTGAAATTCATAAATATTATCGTGAAGAATGGTTTCGTATCCATTAGCATCTCTCTGATGAGGAATCACAAAAATATTTCAGTTGTTAAGGTTTAAATTGTAATTTTAAATATTTAAATAAATTCAAAGTTAGAGATAATGCACTACGAATTACATAGGGATAGAGTCTTAAATAATGATACAATTCAGCGTGACATCTACTTATCCTGGTGGGTTCCAAAAGAATTATTAGTCTTGAAGTGAATTACCGAATTAAGATCGATAACCACGTAAGCTCGGAGATCATTAAAGCACGGATGAAAGCAAGCCAGAAGTACTCGGCAAGAGGCGAGTTGCAATATAGAAATTAAACTAGAATAACATGGATCGGATAACCCAACAATGGTATTTTGAGTATTAAAATTGTTGTCAGTCACACCATATTTTTATACAACTTCTCATGAATCCGTAGAGACAACACATAGGCAGTGTATATTTCATGTAACAAGAATCCTATTAGTCTATCCCATGGTTCTGAGGAACTGAAAACAGTGGGGCAGGTAGCTTAGTAGTGGACGTACTGCAAATTATGCACAACTACAATATAATATATGAATCTGCAAATTATGCACAACTACAATATAAATATATGAATGAAGACAATTCAATTGTTTCTAAAATTGCCTAGCTTAAAAGACACAACTCATATTCAATCAACAATAGAATAATCCTCAGACTATATACACACAAGAGAATCTAAGTTATTCATGTGTTCATAATAAGCCAATATGATTCATGTTTCATAAGGAAATAACCAATTTCATTTCACGCATATCCTTGTTTCCCTTAAACCATAATCTAGAATTCATCACCCTAAAGCTCCAACGAAGCGAATGACACAATACAAGTGCAACAACTTCTAAATGACATACACTACAATATTCATCATTAATATTATTCATATACATCAAATTTGACTGAAATATAATGAAAAATTTACACGTGCGTACCAAATCCGAAGGCAAAGAACCTGTAGTCATTGTCCTGTGCCTGAGCTTTGTCCAACTCCCACTTGCCAACCGCTGAGACCTCACCGGTACCTCCCAACCAATGCTAGGGGTACACTTCTTCCCCTAAATCCCCCCGAGCTACAAAAGGGCCATGCACACAATACCAGAGAATTCTATCTCCCAGCTTGCCTCGCAAGGTCGAGTTCCCACTCATTACCGAGCTGGGTGTCACAACTCCCACAAGAGAAGTCCAGTCAAGATAAAATTCTAGCAATGTAACCTTATGAAAACCAGACGTGATCCATACTCCTCCTTCGCCATCCTTTTTATAGAGTTTTATTAGTCATTAGTTTCCCAAGCCCTCATTAGATTCTTTTTATTAAATTTAATTAGGACAAACCTCCCCCATACACATGTCACCCGATCCCTTAGTTGCACCAGAAAAACTATTTATTAATTAATTAAATTTTCCTATTTCCCTCACCCACCTAAAAGCGTTCCTAAAAACACTCCTCAATGTCCCTTTATTCCCTTACATTTATTAAATGACTTACACCTTACTTAAGCCTAGTTGAGTTCACAAATAGAAAGTTCCAAAGGCTCGATTCCCTACTAAGTTAGACATTCCCCTTTTTCTTTAAGTTTCCCCTTTTCTTTAAGTTTCCTTTTTTCTTTAAGTTCCCCCCTTTATCTTTTTAACTAAATTAAAAATTAGCAAGTTTAGACAAAAACAACCATTTACCCTTTTAATAAATTTAATCCTCCATTATAATTTTTACTTTAATAATTAAAGTTTGAATTTATTACCCCATTTCTTGTTACATGTCTATTTAGTTTTTCTTTGTTCACATGTTCTACTTAGACCTAGGTTTTAATTTCACTAGGCTGGGTGACATTTTTTTAAGGGAACATTTAGTTATTAAACTTTACTCATACCATCATCTATTTTAAGGCTGACCAGGTCCTAAGGAGGCATAGTTTTCTAGGCACTAGTTATTAACTTACCATAGTTAAAATCACGACGTGCCCTCCAGGACGCACTATCTTCTCCAAGGATGTCACTCGCCTCTTTCTGTTTTATTTGCGCGATGCGCCCTTCAAGACACACTATGTGCTCCAAGGGTGTCACTCGCCTCTTCAATGAATTTGGTAGACGTCAAACCCCTGGAGTCAATACTCCATCAGGTGATATTGTGGGAGACTAAGGGCCTATAAGGAATAAGGACCTTGCCTTATTGTGCTTCCCTTAGAATCATCGTGAGCGACTGTCACAGTTTGCCCTCACGACATCGTGGATCTCTCAAACTAGGTAATCGTTAACCTACAGTTCGAGCCACGACGAGAGTGCTAGTAGGCTTTGGTAGGGCTGCTACCACACCTCTCCCTCAATGTCTCTGGTTGTCGTGCATGACCCCTTTACTCCAAATGTGAGTCTAGTTGGCAAGCTATCGTCAACCTACATCCATCAACGAAACATGTCAGCTATAACAATCAACATCATAATATCTGGTCATACATCACATTTGAAATATCAAAACAGTCAAACCACAAAAGTCCACTCCCTTACTCGATCCAGAGTCCAAGGAGATCCATCGATGCCATCAACATCCTCTCACGTCTAGAGTCTTGCACACTCAGGAGAACCCAATCAATAGCCCCTGTTGATGTAAATAGATAAAAAATAACATATCATCAAATCCACAATATCTCATAATCAAAATAAAAAAAACCAATCATATAATGAACCAGATCACTTGCATGCAAGTGTCCTCAAAGAATAAGTCCGCTCAGTGCATGCAAGAGCGGGATGCTACATTTTGAAATTTCTTTTTCAAGAAAAAAATGTCATTTTTATTCATTACCTGAAAGAAATTATATTCCTTATGTGCTCATGCACTTTACAATAAGAGTGGGATTGAGAGACCCCTCAAAAAACACTAATCTATAACTAACTTCAAAAAATAAACTAAAGGTCTTAGCATGCCTCAAATTAATATTGGCATGTTTCAAAGATCATATGTATATTGTTTATGCAAGTCATTTAGACCTTGCCTAAAACTATTGGAAATAATACCTTTATGATTTCTAACACTTTAGGAACATAGAACCAAGAATGAAAAATATATAACATATTTAAGTAAAGACAAATAGATACATTAAACTTCTCCTTATACAACATATCAAATTAAAGTTTTAGAGATAGTGTGTATTCCATCCTTTACTTCCAGCTCCATAATCACCAACCCTTTGGCTACCTGTTGTCCTTTTTTGGAGAGCATATCTACTTCCACATTTTTTTATCTATAAAAATGCGTGAATGAGATGAAGTCAAATAGAGAAACCACCTCCTTCATTTGATCTCTTATGGTCCCTAGGGATATGTTTAAGATCTAACAGTGCCCCCCATCCACTAAATAACCAAACTAGAGTCTCCATTAACATGTAATTGTTTGATGTTCATTTTCCATGGATTTTTTGAGAAGGATTTTTAAGGCCAAGAATTATGCACTATTATTTAAGCCTTAGGCTCCCTAAAACTACTTTAAAATTTACATAATGATTATTTGAAAAAAAAAAAGAACACCCCCAACACCAGTGTAGTTCTATGGCCCTTGTGTCTCTCCATGAAAGAAGCCCCACACATGGCTTTTATTTATATCCAGATCAATCAAATTACTATTTTTTTTTACTTATAATCATTTAATATTCTAAAGTAATTGCTTTGATTTATAGATAGCATTGTAGAATAATTCTCCCCTTGAAGACCGTTGGTATCCTTGCCAACCAAAGTCCCCATAGAGTCAGGCAATGTATTGCTTGGAATTATTTTAGTTCCCTTTTGGTCATCCATTGCTTTAAAAAATCCTCCACTAAACCACCTATCCATTCATCCTTAACTATGGTTAGAACCTCCACTCCCGACTGAATTTTCTTAGCATATGGACATTGCACAAGCAATTTATTGTTTCTTCCCTATATCTATATATAATACAAATTCTCGAGGGTCGTCTAGATTTTTTCTCCATAATCTCTCATCTTAGAGCCTTATTTTTTATGGCCAACCACATGAAAATGTGTGTTTTATTTGGGTCCTTTATCCTTCATAATATATTCCACCACCATTTTGGTTGATCAACCCCTAAATTAAAAATAACACGGTACCGCAATTGTACTATGCACACACCCAAGGTTTGGTTTCTTGACCAAGTAAGAAACTCTCCTTATTTCCCTCTTCTAACATGGATTTTAGTTAAATTGTCTACATGTATGTTCCATGCTTGAGCTAAATATCCTTCTATCCTTAAATTAGCCTTTAACCAACCTTGTTGCCATATGTTTGTGGAATTTTTATCCATGATCTGATTAAGAGTATAAATCACCCGATCTTGTATTACCTCCAACAATCTCTCTAGCATCTTGTATCCATTTAAACTTCCAATCCACAGATCTATACCCACCCTCCCTTGTTCCCCATTTCCCACTTTACAAACTAACCAATTTCCTATCATTGATATTGCTTGCACTATGAGCTTTCCAATGTATAGACACGTTTTCAATGCTTTTCCTTGTGCTTCTTATCTAGTCTATCATTATATCAGGTGAAATGCATTTCTATACAATGGTTTTCTTTCAAATACCTTCGTATGTAATCACCCTCCATAAGCTCTTGTCTATGACAAATTCCCCAAAGATATGGATATTATTTTATCCCTATCTAGCTTCCTTATATATATATATTTCTAATATTCTCTAGGACCCCTTTAGGAATATATGTTAGGGCATGCCAAAAGATTGGAATAGCCTCACATAACATACTATACCGAGGTAATGCCCGCCCCCCCGCCCCCAATTGATAGCCATTTATGATTGATTTTTGCTTCAGTCTTCCCAATTAGCTAATGCCTCTCTCTTTTTCCATATCCATATGGTTTTAGAAGAAAACCTAAATATTTAAAACTAGAGTTGAGATCTATATTTGAAGATGTAAATTCTTATATGGAAATATATGAAGTACCTTCCTTTCCCGGTCCTCATCCAAACTATTAAATGAAATTGCTAACATTCTATTAGAAGAAGAAGAAGAAAACATTGCAAGACTTTACAATGAAGTCATTCTCAAAAGATTTGTTTTCAAAGGGCTTGACAGATGTATCAAATGCGATTCATTAGGATAATCATAAGTCATTTCAGAATATGTAGGAACTCCAAGAAAATTTTGCCAAAATTTTAGCAGATAAATATAAATAAATTTGTCATCTTAAGGACCATAATCAATATCTACTTGTACAAAACGAAATTTTCGTTATAGAAACTAATAATTAAATGTGAAATAGAACTAAATCCCATGAAGAATTTCAACATAAAAAACAAGATCCCAATAAAAAATTCAATAAAGATCTATTAAAGTGAATTGAAGAAATTTATTGTCTTAGAAATCATAATCAAAGCTAGAATAGACATATCAAGAAGTTAAAAAACAAAAAGAAGACGCAACATGAAAAATTAGAACAACTTATCGACAAAGAGTTATTGATCAATAAGGAAGCAATGACCGACCTATCTAAATTATGGATATCTGTGTATGTCGAAATACAAATAACTTTTGATGTCTTTTCTTGTTAGGGACAAGAGTCAACCTCCTAGGGTCTTCTTGAAAGATTTATCAAGGTCCCCTCTACATTTTTATAGAGGTGGACCATGTGGTAAAACAATTGAACATATAATAAATGAATTATAATAAAAAGAGAATAACCTTACTTGAAAGAATAATTACATCCATTCATTCAGGTAACGAGAAAAATATTTTGAAGCAAGACTGATAAACATAAAATAAGACTGATGGCCTAGAAATCATAGAACTTTGAAAATTTTCATTCATTTAGAATCATAAGATGCATAGGAGAAACACACATGATATCTCATTGCTTTATAAAAAGTTTGAAACCACAAATGTTATGAACTCCTGGAATAACTCTCTGTGAGAGTAAAAAATAAATCACTCATAGATGTTCAAGTTTGAATAAAGTGTTTTCCTATTGTAAAACATAATGTTCCTGATACTTAAATGATAAAAGTAAATGAATTCACCAAATGAACTAGGATGGAGCTCCCGTGGAACAAATAGTATAGTATAGGTGACCTGGATGACAAGGGGAAATGCAGTCAAGGATCAACTTTATGAGTAAACACTAAACAAATAAAGCTAGATGATTCACAGGCTAGAACAAAAGGAAGGGAAATGCTTCAAAAGAAAATTCACTCACAAAATAGCAGAGGAATGGCAGATGGATGGATGTATCTCTCTCTCTTCTTGCAGATATATTTGAAGTCAGGGTCTTCATGTACTTATAACTGGGCTTCAAACCTTCTTGGAATAATTACTTCTTTGTAGTTATTCTAGGTTAATTATTTGTGCCAATGATCTCTCGAGCCATTCTTCAATATATTCCTTCATTGGCGGGAAAGTGATATCTTGTTTAACCCTGAGTGGAAATAATTCTCCTTTAATTTCTTCACATTCAAAGTTCAATTGTTTGACTGATTACAAGTGGTCTTCATTTTTATTTACAGAGGTAACAAGCCACTGCTTAATTTCATCTTCCAGAATTTATGTGAGGTCATCAAACTCACTTTCCCATGAAGCTTTAACCACACCTAACTCCGTGTTTCTTTGTTCCTTAGTTATAATCATAGAATCTCTTATAAGTGGTGGGCCTTTAAGGTCTTTAACAATTTCTAGTGCTTTAAATAATGCACCATTTCTTTTGTCATTTACCTTTGTACAAGTGGCAATTGCATCTCATAACATTTGTATCATTTCCATCCAACTTGATTTTAACTGTTTTATTCTATGGTTTGAAGGCAAATTTCGTTGGTTTATGTGATAATCACTTAAAGTAGAAACTCGTGTAATAAATGTACTTAAAACATTTTTATAAAAATCTTCATCATGTTCCAATTCATTTTTCAAATAATCCATGAAGTTGGCGATCCTTTGTGATAAATTATTAGGCTTGAACTGACTTGACATGCTTGTGAAATAATATTAAGTCTCTTATTAATATTTTCTATCACATACAATCTAACTCCATTGAGAAATTTGGAAGCTTTTCTCACCTTTGTAGATGTCTTGGGTGTGCTTGGTGTCATTTGATCTGGGGAAATAATAGTTGGTTGTTTTTAAAACAATGGTGTGGGACTCAATGCATCCTTAAGTTCATTTATTCTTCTTTTCAACTTGATGTTTTCCAACTCCTATTATGAAATTGAATGGGAAAGGGAATATTTGGTAGTGATAGACAAATTTTAGGAGTCCTAAGGGTCTGAATCCTCAAATGCCAACCTCATAATTCCACTTATGAGTTACCTTTTTATTTTTCACTTGGAATTTTTCAATTTTCAACTTTTTCTCTTCTTTATTATATTGCGCATTGTGCAATGTCAATGATTGTTCTTCAAAAGTTCTTGGCCCTTCATGAGACAACCCCTATGTAATTCGATGGTTTTCAACAATTTGAAGGGCTACCCAATCGGGTATGGTGGAATTATCAATTTCCATGTCGGTTGCATCTCTTGGTATTTTTAAATTATGTGAATCCTTCTTGTTTGAGCTTCTCTTCCTTTTCTACTAAGAAATTGTATGAGTTATTTCAATATTAACATGGGGTGGTTCATCCTCATTGTCTCCTCTAGCATATCCTTCATTATTATCTTCTCTACTAACATTTGATTCTTGTCTCTTTTGTGCATAGGAGGAACTCCTACATGTATGGGGAACATAAGAATATTGAACATCGATATCATCTTTACCTACCTTGTTCTGTTTTGTTTCCACTGAGTGTTGGAACTAACCTCAATGACAAATCATCATTACATGGTTGTTTTTTCCTTTTCTTTGGGGTATTTGGGTCGTTATCACCAGTTCCTTCAACAATCCTTGTAAAAAGGTTTCTATATCTCATAGAAACTAAATGTTGTGAAAACAACCCCTCGAGATCAAAACCTGGGAGAGGGCATGCTTCCTTCAAATTAAATGTGTTCAACATTTCAAATATTTCTAACAAGTGGGAGGCGTTTCTTACTGTTACGTTTGAAACAATAAAGGGAAATGCGATAATTTTCCTATTTCTCTTCATGTGAAAAAGGATAGACCATGCTTTATAATATCTGTAGACCACTGCAACAAAACATCTATCACAAACAAATATTGGAAGGAAAAAAGGGATTCCCTCATAACCATATAGCCTAATGTAGTTATGATATTATTGATGTACACAAACTCCCTTTCCTTTTAGAAAATCCTCAGCTTGTTGGTTTATCCTTGTCGGTTCTTATCCAATCAACATATATCTAAATTCTATAATAAATCTATCTTGAATAAGAGAAAAATGGAATGGTGCCTTATGCTTCCAAAGAACCGGGTACTAAAATTGAACTGGTTCATTCTCAACATCCAAATTACTTCTCAGGGATAACCCCTCAAACACATTACAGTAGGAAACTGCTAGGACCAAGTACACAGTCATGAAGAATCTATGAGTCTTTACATAATTGCCCAACTGAGAGAAAATCTCATTTGAGATTAGCTTGGCCCAGTCGAAGAGAGATTCCTTTCAAAACGAAAAATGCAATACATATAATGCTGACCCAAGGATATGAGAAGTGGATTCTTGTCCCATAAATCGTGTAAATAAACATGAAAAATCCCAATATGGCTCCACCAACAAAATTATGTTGATGGCCAAAAGGTTAGTTGGCACTTCTACAAAGGGAATCATGAAATCCTTTAGAAAATTAATCCCACCACCCCGGGAATCCATAAAAGAGTCATTGTCAGAAACCTTAATATTTTTTTTGGACATGGATATTTGAAGAATTCTTTTGAATATCTTGGGAGTTAGAGGAACAAGGTTCTTCCCTTTGACAACTACTCGAATTGTTATGCTTTTCGAATCAAATCTTCGAGTGCATGAGGAAACCAACTCCTTGAAGTCGAAGACTTCAGGTATGCAACCAACATGAACTAAGCTTGACATCCATATTTTGTTACTATGCTTCTGTTCAGGAGTTAAACTCTAAAACCTTTGATATGCCATAGACCAATTAAAGTATTTATCTTGGCGCGTGAAAGAATTAATTGTATATGCACAAAAAGGCTCATTCCTCCTTCTAGCTACCCTATTTCTTATTCTTTCAAGGCACTTTGATATATGTGAAACTGAATTATGGAGCTCATGCTACTTAAAGGTTAAGTAAATGAATAACATTTACTAAAATATTCCTTCATCACGTACAAATTTCCTTGGGAATACGAGCAACCATAAATGGAAGTTACTTCGAAAAGAAAGTGGTTCATGGGAAAATATGATAATTAATTCACATTAACCATGGATAACTACCCTTTACCTTGCAAATCATAACCAATTAATGGATCATAAATGACCCTCGAGTAGTGTGAAAAATGCAAGATGTGGATAATTTTTTTACTAAGTATAGATCACAGAGAGAGATCAATCCCTTTACAAACTAGTTGTGCGGGAGATGGAAGGTGTGTAGAAGATCTAACTGCGTGGGAGTGTAGTGGTCGGAGATACAGAGAGTGTGGAGTGCAGGCTATATGGAGTTCTTTGCACGATAGTTGTGTGCAAATAGAGATGCACAAATGTTTTGTTTGTGTGGGGTATTCACACTATAGAAAATAAAATAAGTGTTGTAATGTGCAAAACATGGCTAGTGCGGTATGGAAATCTTATGCAGAATGCGGGGAAATGGATATGGAAAAGGGAATCTCCGCACAAGGTAAGGAATCTCGCACAAGTAAGAAAAATGGCTAAGAATAATGAATTTTTTTTTTTTCATTTAAGAGCATGGTTGAACATAAAACAAAATGAAGGGGGACATATTCTACATATGGGTAAACTTAGAGAATAAAACATGACATGTGAAAATGGGTCAACATATCAGCTCCAACTATGGGACAGTGAGCCCCTATGGGTTACTAAGAACCCATAAGGCCTTAGTCCATTGGGCATGGAGTTGAGGAGGTATTTATACAGAGTGATTAGTCAAGGTGAATATACAAAAACATTATATAGAGTGGACTATAATGCATTAGTTCAGAACAACAATAAATACCAGAAGAATAAATGTTTCAAATGCTGCTCATTGACAAACATATTTAAAAACTGGCCATCCATTCCTTTTAACAAGTAAGATTTGAATCCACAAATATTTTCAATATGGTAAGGTCCAATCCATAGGGCATCAAACTTTGAGTGTAATGAAGGTATTTCTTTGGCCTTATTCCATAATAAGACAAACATATCTTTGTGGAAATCTTTGACCGTGGCACCACAATCAAAATATTTATTCACTACTTCTTGCCTCTTCTGAATGTTCATCAATGTTTGTTCTCTTTTTTCCTCTAAATGCATCAATCGATAAAATCAAGATTACATGGGTGAAGTCCTTTCTTCATCTTCAATCCTGGTGACAATGGCTAATGCATTTAGCTCTATGTGTACTGGTAATTAAGCATCATTTCCATATACTGATGAAAATGGAGAATGTCTAGTGCTTTTCTTTGGTGTTATTCTTCTAGCCCATAATGCATTCACAAGTTTCTTATGCCAACCCCTTTGGTTTGTAGTAACTATTTCCTTGAGAATCTGCACCAGATATTTGTTAGTTGATTCGACTAATATGTTTCCTTGTGGATAGTAATTTTATGACTATCCCATTAATATCCCAAATTTACCACGTAAGGTTGTACACTTTGAATTGATGAATATAGAACCATTATCTGTGATAAACTTCTTTGGAACACCAAATCTTGATTAAATATTCTCTTGTAAAAACTTACTGAGATGTTCAATATTAGCTCTTTTAAAGCTATTGCTTTAGGCCATTTTGTGAAATAGTCAATGGTTGTTATTATGTAGGAATGACCCTTACTGAATTTTGTTAGAATTGGTAGTTCAGAGGTACTTCTGCATTGGCGACGTGGAACATGCGGAAGTGACCGAGCACACTTTCTCCCTAGTGACTTTATAATGAGTTTTTATAAAGTAACTTTATAAAGTTGGGTATTTTAATTTTTTAAATGTAAAAGTGACTTTATGATGTTATGGGTCACTTTAGTGACTTAAGTGACCTCAACGAATGATTTATTTGTGACCGTTGATCTTATGAGGGAAATATCTAATCTTGACCGTTAATCTCATTGGAAGACCAAGGGTTAGGGCAGTTACATTTTGAAAATGCTTAAAGGAAGCTCATGAGGGAGAGAGGGGGCACACTTTTTGAGGAGAGAAGAGAGTGGGCTCTGAATATTCATGCATCCGAAGAGAGATTGAGCTTGAGGAAGAGAGTTTGTTGCAGAGGAAGTTGGCATGCATCCCTAGGAGAGGGATTGGTATGCATTCCAAGGAGGAACAATTCAACATTTTTATCAGTCCGTACAACTGCCACATTGAAAAGAGAGGCACATAAATTGAGGTGCCACTTTTGTTCTAATTGACATGATTTTCAACGGTTTTTCTGTTGAGAAAATTGTATAAATGTGTATTGTACAAAAAAAAAACATTCTGGCACTTTTTCCAAGACAGTTCTGAAGCTTGTGTTGACTGTACTAGGTCATAGAGGTCGTACAATAGGGGAACTAATTTCAAGGCTAAGTTTATGCATTGTTTTGATAAGAAAAAGTTGTTGGGAATGTGAGATAAGTTTTGTGTGTATTTGCTAAAATATTTTAGCTGTTGCAACTATGAGTTATGTGTTGTATTTGTTGTTGCAACTCAAAAATGTTTTCTTAGAAGCTAAAAAAAAATATCCTTGAACTATATATTTTCCTTGTGGTTTCTTATTGTGGCATAACCTAGATTTATGGTGCCAAATGTGTGAATTTGCCTACTATTTATGAGTATTTCTCTGTTGTTTTAAATTTCATATTGCTTAGTTATTTGTGCTTAAGCTCATAGTTCAGAATATGCATGTTGTCATATTGCTATATTGGTGAATATCTATAGGAGGTTGAAACCTATTATTGACTAAGTGTTGGGACTGATATTTTTAACATATTTTGGATTAATGGGGCCCATAACATCCAAACCCTATTGAATGAAAGAAATTTCCACTGTGATTGTTTTCAGAGGCATGACAACCCTCTTCTCCTTACTAGAGATTTTTTGGCATCGTAAACATTTTCTTACAAAAGCATGTACATTTATGAATAACGTTTTCCAATAAAAACCAACTCGAATGATTCTATGAGATGTTACCATTGGAGCAAACTGTCCACTACAAATTCCTTCATGTGTTTCATTCATAATTTCAATAGACTTGGAGTGACTCAAGAATCTTAACAACATACCATCAAAATTTCTCCAAAATAATATCCTAGAAATTAATACAGAAGCATTTGATTTTGTCTTCAATGATCTCCTTTATTTTGTTGTCATGCCAACTGGAAATTGTCATGATTTCAAATAAAAGAAAATTTTTGGTACCATTTAGATCTTGCTATCATCTCATATTATGTGACAAGGGTTTTATCATTAGATAAATCAATGTTTATTGCTTCAATACCACCGACAAGCTTCCATAACCCTTGTCCCTTTACAACATTTAGTGGTTTTATCTCGATATGATATTCTTGTAATTTGGACAACAAATTGGCTCATCTTCCTTCACTAACTTGTTGAGACATCATCATTTTGATAGGAGGATATGGTACATAAGAAACCACATGTGATGTCAAAATATAATTTTTGAAGTAGGAGACAACTTTGACTAGGGAAAACACTTGTTTCTCCATGTTAGATTTTGAACACACCTCAGGTCTGGTCTAGGTTCTCAACAATATACATATAAATCACACAATTTGAACTGCGAACATAAACACATCGATATGTCTAACTACTTAGCACAAAAGAAAATAAAACCAACAATCGAATCATACATAGTACACATGAATTGATGCTTAAATCACTTGTTCTTCATTCAATACAACTTCAGAACAATGGGCTCCCATACCAGAGAAAATAGTCTAATTTCCTTACACAGAAAATGCCCCAAAACAAGGAAAACATATACTAAAAGGCCCTTACAGTATTCTTGAAACCCTCCTCGGTTTCCATGCTCAACAAAACAAAACTAGTGGTGTCCTCTACATAGGCGCTAACCTTTCTCTATCCCCTTAGTTGAGTTTTCAGGGATACGAACCTCCTTTTTCTCCACTTATCTCTATTATTTCCTTCAACAATTTTCCCACAACAATTTTCTTTCATTATTCCCCACAAGACTTCACATGGAATCTGGATGTATTTTCTTTGTTATTTCCTTCAACAATTTTCCTTCAGTTTTACAACCACACAAGACTTTACACGAAATTTGGATGTTATTGTATTTTTATATATACATACCGAAGGGAATGATAGAACTCACTCGGAGTTTGGACAAGGAGAAATGATGGACAAGGGAGTTACTATGATTACGTGCTTTGTAATTGCAACCACCATATCATCGGTCAATGTAATTGTAATTGTGGTTGCAACTATTAATTACGATAAAAGGGACGCAGATTCTCTTCTTTGCTTCAAAAAATCCATAAAATATGATTTGGGTAGATCATTGTCCAATTGGAATGCTCAAAACGCGGAAAATGTATGCTCGTGGTGTTGGTTGTGGAGCCTGATTATCTTCCTAATTAAGAGGCCTTTTGTTTTCAGCCGTGTTTATACCCCATGAATACTTTACACCTCGAAAGAATGTACACTCCTCCATGTGGGGGAATGCATGGGGGTCTTACCCCTCTGTAGGGTCCAGGGGCAAGCAGGCCCTAGGAGGGGGTTTGGGGGCGAAGCCCCCGAAGGAAAAATTACCTTGTAAATGTATATTGTAATTTCATAGTAAATCTGGACTGTTCATTATAAGGTTGCAGATCTGACGATAGAAGTTATGTTAGGGTTATTTCCCTAGAAGGCAACCCTGTTTTATGAGGGAAATTTATTGCGGCTATGTATCATTGTGAATATTGTATTCTGAGTGAGGAGATTGTGAGAGAAAGAAGAGAAATTTACAGCGAGTGTGTTGTAGGTTGTATCCCTTCATTTGATGGATAATAATAAAGGAATGACCTGGAAATTTCTCTGGTGGATGTAGCCCACACTAGGTGAACCACGTATATACGTGTCTCTATTGTATTGTGTGTCTTCTTTGTTTTATTTCCGCATTTGTTTTATTTTTATTGCTCTGTGATCCTATTTTTCTAACACTTGGGACGGTATTTGGTGCTAGAAGCACACGAGAAAAGTGGTTGGCATAGTCCTTGAACATTCAAGATTGAAAGGTAGCCTTTCACCATGTCTAGGCAACCTATCCTTATTGCACACTTTGGATATTTCTCTTAATTATTTGAGAGGCATAATTCCACCAAAGTTTGGTCAGCTTAAATCAACTAGGGATCTTTTCCTGGGAAATAATGTACTCTCGGGTTCTATTTCAGTTAAGGCTATTTCCAATTTGAGTAAATTGACGTCCCTAGATCTTAGTGGAAATATGCTCATGGGGAGAATACCGAAAGCCATTTCCAATTTGAATCAATTGACGTTCCTAGAGATTCGTCAAAATATGCTTACCAGTAACATAATTGAATCCATAGGAAAGCTTCAATCCCTTCGTTACATTTCCTTGAGTTCAAACCACTTAACTGGGCAAATACCTGAATCCATAGGAAAGCTTCAATCCCTTAGTTACATTTTGTTGACTTCAAACAAGTTGACTTTAAACAATTTAACTGGACAAATCCCGCATAGCATAGGTCAATCAAAAAATCTTATTGATTTATATTTGAATAATAACAATATAACTAGAAATCCCACATAGCATACATCAATTAAAAAATCTCAATTATTTATGTTTGAATAATAATAATATAACTAGACAAATCCCACATAGCATAGGTCAATTGAAGAGTCTAATTAATTTATATTTGAATGATCATAATATAATGGGGCAAATCCCACATAGCATAGGTCAATTGAAGAACCTCACTTCTTTATATTTGAATAATAATAATTTTTATGGTGGTATAGTTGATAGTGTTAGTGGTTTGGTTTCTCTAGAATCATTGGATGTGTCCTATAACTTATTTAGTGGATCTTTGGACATAGATTTTCCACATTCTTTAAAGTACTTTGTTATTCACTTTAATCACTTCTATGGTAATTTTCCATCATTTTTGGCTAATTGCACTCAGCTTCAACTATTAGATTTAAGGGAAAATAGATTGATAGGAGAAATTCCCATGCACCTTACAATTTTTTCTAAGTTGAGAGTCCTAAATATGGTGTATAATAATCTCCATGGTGATATTCCCCAATGGATAACAAATCTCACCAAATTGCAAGTGTTGGATTTATCCAACAATAAATTTAGTGGGAGAATATCATCTTATCTTTTGTGCCTCGAAAGATTTAAAGTCAAATATTTTCCTAATATATTTGATGTTACACTTTT
>JZKD02S1672749.1:204589-215948 GCA_000966675.3 Picea glauca
GATTGATAGGAGAAATTCCCATGCACCTTACAATTTTTTCTAAGTTGAGAGTCCTAAATATGGTGTATAATAATCTCCATGGTGATATTCCCCAATGGATAACAAATCTCACCAACTTTTAAGTGTTGGATTTATCCTAAAATAAAATAATTGGGATAAAAATATTTTAATTTATGGGGCTTAAAAAATTTAAAGTCAAATTTTTTCCTTATATTTTTTATGTTATTTTTTTTTTTTTTTTTTTTTCTTAATTTTTTTTTTTAATGTTTGGAGGAATCAACAACTAGTTGGGCACGTGCTCGCGTTACACGTGGTCGTGTTATCCAATTGCTACCACTATAACCTCCAGGTGTGCCCACGACGCCCCTTACGTGACACACAAGGTAAGTCGGGGGGAGTTGAACTCGAAACCTCTTGGAACTTCATTTTCACGGCACTTGCCAATTGAGCTGCCCCCCGAGGGGCTATATTTGATGTTACACTTTATTATGAACTAAAGATTGACATAAAAGGAAATGTGTATAATTTGTCATATGTGTTGCAGAAAAATACAATACTTGATTTGTCGAGCAATAATCTTATGGGAGAAAACCCTACAAGCATGGGTACTCTAAGTGGCTTGCGATTGTTGAATTTCTCTAGGAATGAATTGGATGGAAAAATACCTGCGTCTCTTGGTAACATATCTACTTTGGAACAACTAGACTTGGCCCAAAATAATGAGAGTGGATGCATTCCTCAAGAGCTCTCTCAATTATCTTGGTTGTCGTCTCTCAATGTTTCATCTAACAGTCTTTGTGGGCCAATCCCAACATGCAAGCAATTCAACACATTCAAAGAAATAAGTTCTTATGTGGGTATCCTTTACAACCATGCAAGCACCAAAAGCGAAGTCCAGTGAGGGATGATAACAATAAGAGTAATGTTAAAGAAGGATGGTTGAGGCATGTGGATGCAAATATGTCATAGATATCATTGGGGATGTGAATGGGTATCATATTTGGAGGAGTTGTTGCTATGTTCATTACATGGGAGAAAGCTAGAAGTTGGGTGGTTCCCCCTAATAGACGCACATTTTATAGAGTGTACTGATTTCCTAAATAAGAGACACCTAAACTTATACCCATTACCCTATAAAATAAATTTGTTATGAATTATTGTATTTTTTTCCAAAGTAAAAAGTTTTGCTATAATTCATGATTATGTTATATCTAAAATAAAGTTGAATATATATACATTTTCTTTTGTTGTAAATTATTATATTTTTTTAACACAAAAAATTAACAAACATAAAAGCGAACATATACACAGTTTAAAAATTAATATCATGATTAGGTTATGATTTGAGATGTTTTTTAACACTACCTATATATGTGTGTATTTGAACACGGTTTGAAATGTATACAACCTTTTAATATCACTACAAAATCATATAAGGTTTTTGCTACATTTTTATGTTTGTCTTATGTCATATAAGGAATAAAACTTTTGATAATAAATCAAACTTTTATAACTTTTAATAAAAGATTTCACTGTGCCCATGTTTTTTAAAAGATTTCACTTTTCCCATGTTTCAAACTTTTATAACTTTTAATAAAAGATTTCACTTTGCCCATGTTTTTTTAAAAGATTTCACTTTTCCCATGTTTTTTAAAATATTAGTAATTTAAATTTGTTTTAAAAACAAATTAAAAAATTTATTCAAATAAAAATGATTGTGAGAAAAAGGGTTTTATAAATTTTAATAAAAAAATTCACTTTTTCCATGTTTTTTAAAATATTAGTAATTTAAGTTTGTTTTAAAAACAAATTAAAAAAATTATTCAAATAAAAATGATTGTGAGAAAACTGTATATATGTATATTTTTACACATTACTATAACAAGTACAACCACAATTTTATAAAGTAATAAAATAGCATAATTTGTTTACTTAAATCATGGAAAAAACACCCAAACATAAAGTTTTTGTGCTTGATAATTCAAAAAGGTTTTATTTATCATTGACAGTTTTGATTCCCATTATGTTTAGTAAACAAATATAAATTCTTTTTACAAACAAGTTTAAGGTAGCTCATTGAAGGGTTGTTTTTTCCATTTCAAATAACTCATTTGATTGTTTTTGTAATTAAGATACCATGTTCAAATCCTCAAGAACATAACATTTTAAGGTGATCTCAAATAATGACATTGATGACATAATTTACTAGTATCTAGTTTAAAATAAAATAAAAACATTGTACCAAGTAATAATGCACAGGTTTCTGAGTGCTATTAATGCATACATTTTTTGACGTCTAAATTAATGCATAAATGATCTCCAAAGTGGATGGTTCCTCCTAAAAGAAATTTCCTTACTCAATCTTTAATAATTTGGGAATCAATATTATTGAAATAAACTTATCTTTATATTCCATTTACCTTTTGTTTTAAAAATTAAATTAGTGTTAGTTATCATATGAACACATAAAAAATCGTCCTTCGTAGAATCTATTCTTTTAATAGTGTGTAATACTTTGTTGTGCAACAAAAATGTTAATTAAATTTAATATTTTCTATGTAATCAAATTAATAATAAATAGTAGGCATATCCTTACCAATGGTTATAGTCGTCTTCATTATATTATATTGTGGGAGTTTATGTTACCTGGATAAGCATTTTTATTTCGAAATTTCTTTTCCAAGAAAAAAGTTGTCATTTTTATTCATTATCTAAAAGAAATTACATTTCTCATGTGCTCATGCACTTTACAAAAAGAGTGGGCTTTGAGAGGCCCCTCAAAAAACACTAATTTATAGCTAACTTCAAAAAATCAACTAAAGGTATTAGCATACCTCAAAACAAGATTGACATTCAAAGATCATATGTATATTATTTATGCAAGAGATTTAGACCTTTCCTAAAAATTGTTGGGAATAAGTCCTTTATGATTTCTAACACTTTAGGAACAAAGAACCAAGAATGCAAAAGCTATAACATCTTTAAGTAAATAAAAAGAGAGACATTAAAATTCTCCTTATACAACATATCAAATTCAAGTTTTAGAGATATTGTAGATTCCATCCTTTACTTTCTCCATAATCACCATCCCTTTAGCTACCAGTTGTCCTTTTTTGAGAGCACATCTACTTCTACATTTTGTTTTTGTTTTCTTTAAAAATTTGTGAATGAGATGAACTCAAATATAGAAACCACCTCCTTCAGTTGATCCCCTATTGGCCTTAAGGATATGTTTAATATCTAACAGTGCCCCCCATCCACTAAATAACCAAACTAGAGTCTCCATAAACCTGTCATCGTCTGATGTTCATTTACATAGCGTTTTTTAGAAGGATTTTCAAGGCTAAGAATTTTGCATTGTTATTTAGGCATCAGGCTCCCTAAACCTACTACATCCCCAACACTAGTGTATTTCTATGACCGTTGTGTCTCTCCATCAAAGAAGCCCCACTCATGGCTTTTATTTATAGCCAGATCAACCAAATGACTATATTTTTTTCACTTACAATCATTCAACAAGATGAAGTAATTTCTTTGATTCATAGATATCATTGAAGGGGTAGAATAATTCTCTTGTCGAATAACATTGAGTTCATTTCCAACTAAAGTACCCATATAGCCAAGCAAAGTGTTGCTTCAAATTCTTTTAGTTCCTTTTTGGTCATCCAACACTTTAAACAATCCTCCACTAAATCACCTATCCACCCATCCTTAACTTTGGTTAGAACCTCTACTTTAGAGCAAATTTTCTTAGTGTATAGACAATGTACAAGTAATTTATTGTTTCTTCACTATCTTTGTAGAGAATACACATTCTCGAGGCTTGTCTAGATCTTTTCTCCATATTCTCTCATATTAGAGCCTTATTTTTTATGGATAGCCACATGAAAATGTGTTTTTTATTTGGGGCCTTTATCCTTCATAATATCTTCTTCCACCATTTTGGTTGATCAACCCCCAAATGAAAAATAGCATGATACCCCAATTGCACTATGCACACCCCAAAGTTAGGTTTCTTGACCAAACAATATAATCTCATTCTTTCCCTATTCTAACATGGATTCTAGTTAAATTGTCTACATATGTTTTCCATGCTTCTGCTAAATCTCCTTCTATCCCTAAATTAGCCTTTAACCAACCTTTTTTTCATACGTTTCTGGAGTTTTAATCCATTATCTGATTGAGAGTATAAATCACCCAATCTTGTATTACCTCCAAAAATATCTCTGACATCTTGTATGCATTTATACTTCCAATCCATGAATCTATACCCACCTCCCTTGTTCCCCATTTCCCACTTTACAAAATAACCAGTTTCCTATCATTGGGATTGCTTACACTATGAGATCTCCAATGTATATATACATTTTCAATGCTTTTCCTTGTGCTTATTATCCAATATATCATTGTTTCATGTGAAATGCATTTCTATACAATGGTTTTCTTCCAAATACCTTCATTTGTAATCACCCTCCATAAGTTCTTGGATACTAAATATTCCCCAAATATATAAACATTATTTTAGACCTATTCACCCTAAGAGTTTTCTATATATTTCCATTTTACTAGATGGAGGACTCTATTTTCTCTCTTTTTTTCCACAAATTAAAAAACCTTCTTTCTAATCTTCTCTTGGACCCCTTTAGGAATACATACTAGGGCATGCCAAAATATTGGAATAGCCTCGGATAATAAACTTTACCAAGGTAAGCCTTCCCCTGATCGATAGCCATTCGTTACACTAGTGATTGATTCTTTCCTCAATCTTCTGTATTAGCTAATCCCACTCTCTTTTTCCATATCCATTCGGTTTTATAAGTAAAACTAAATATTTAAAACTAGAGTTGAGATATATATTCGAATATGTAAATTCTTATATGGAAGTATCTGAAGTACCTTCCTTCCTTGATCCTCATCCAAACCATTAAATGAGATTGCTAACATTCTCTTAGAAGAAGAAGAAGAAGAAGAAGAATAAAACATTGCAAGACTTTATAATGAATCCATGCTAAAAATATGTTTCTTCAAAAGGCTTGAAATATGTATCAAACATGATTCGTTAGGATAATCATAAGTCATTTTATAAGATGCAGGAAGTCCAAGAAAATTTTGTCAAAGTTTTAGCAAATAAAGATAAAGAAATTTCTCATCTTAAGGATCATAATCAGTGTCTGCTTATACAAAACAAAATTTTCATTATATAAATTGATAATTAAATGTGAAATAGAACTAAGATATCAATTCCATCAAATGGTTCAACAGAAAAATCAAGATCCCAATAAAAAATTCAATAAAGATCTATTAAAGTGAATTGAAGAAATTTCTTGTATTAGAAATCACAGTCAAACTAGAACAGACAAATCAAGAAGTTAGAAAACAAAAAAGAAGATGCAACATGAAAAATTAGAACAAATTTTCGACAAAGAGTCATTGATCAATAAAGAAACAATGACCAGTTTATCTAAATTATGGATATATTTGTACATCGAAATACAAATTACAGATACAAAAACCTTAGTAGATCCAAGTGCCTCTACTAATTAAGTTTCAATGATCCACAAAGCCACATAATTGTATGAAGATATAATACCAAAGATGAATCTAGAAAACATTAAATGTATTATAAGGAAAGATCATGTTACAAGGACACCTTATCAACATTCTAATCACAAGTGTTGACACTTTAACCAATCAATGTATCAACATTGAATTGAATGATGCAATATTTAACCCATACTCCAAATAAGATCGATTCAATGCAATTTGATCTCAAAGTAGTAGTTACTCTTAGAATCACACTACAAAAAATATCCAAGAACCCTATAAACACACGGTCCCACAAAATATTAAACTAGGGTGGACTAACCCTTCAATAATATAACAATCATGTTTAATACTTCAAAGATCATATTTCCCCTTCCGTTTGACTATGATGACATCAAGAACAAAGTATCACATGAAATCATGACAAAGAAGAACAACAGACATAACCTTTTTATAATTTGAGGACAAAGCATCTTTACATGAGGGCCAATATGGCAAACATAATAATAATAATAACAAAACACCGAAGGTAATTGTAAATCAAGTCACGTATACATTATTAATTAAATATATTTATTTATTTATATGTATTCTTTTATGTTATCCTTTTTATGTTGGATATTTTCCCATAAATGAATTATTATTCATTGCATCTAGTCTTTCTAGGGCACTCATTGATATGGCTTTTGGCCATAAATTTAGCAAAGTTTATCCGACTTTGGGTCTTAAACCATAAACATAATTCTATGTTGACTACTAAGTAGTGAAATGCTCTAGTCCTTTCAATCATTGCATGACCTATTTGTTTAATCCAAATATGACCGTAATACTAGGTATGCCACGAACCCATACCATTGAGTTCATGTATGACACCTAGAAATATTTGAACTACTGATAAAGGAATGTGCAAATTTCGATGCCACTGACAAAATAGGTCAAACATATCTTATGCATTGATTGTTACAAGTTCAAGAAATTCCATTGAAAAACGAGTATTCTAAGTTGTAAATTAAATAATCTATTGTCATACACTGAAATTTTGTGAAGATGAATTGCTTCCAACATTAAAATCTTTGCAATTATAACTAGGGAAGAATTAGAGAGTAATAAACTACCCCAACACTAAGAATCCATAAGAGATTTTTTATACCATCTTGCACTTCTTGACTATCATTATGAGAGATGCTATCATACATATATCAAGGCCTTGCTAAAAACATTAAAGAAAGGAGTAGACTAATCTTGTAGCAATCTTCCCTCCCTTGCTAGAATCTAATGACCCAACAAGTTAAAATTCCATTCAATCTAGAACTCTAGTCGATTTTCTAAGCATTTGGTCCAACATAAGAATATGGTCACCATAACAATTGCAACCCAACATTGTTAGCATTTGGTCCAACAGAAGAATATGGTCACTATAACAATTGCAACCCAACATTGTTGTTGTGGATATAGCTCATCATGTACAGGTACTAGCTAGGCTTTCCCTACTAGCACCACATTAGGACCCATGCCTATCCTCGCTAACACCCTTCCTGACAACCCATCGCTCTCACAACTAATAATATTTTGGTCGACTGGATTTTGATGTCATCACATGGTACCTGCTACACTATCCTACTGCACTTGATACCATTACAAATATATGAATATACTTTTCCATCCATTACGTGTTAATCATGCATGTCACTCGAGACACCTCATAAGCCTCCCTCCAACCATCTCATAAGCTTGACCATTACTATCCATGATTATCGAGGATTTGGCTCATTTTGTGGATTTTATTTTTAATTCTACCACCCCCGAACATTATTTTCCCTTCCCCTCGCAAAGTTTGAATCTGCAACCTCACCCAAGTTCGAATTTTATATGATGTTTCTCTTATTTTATCCTAACACCCTCTATCATCAATGGGTAACTGATGATGAGATCACCCTTGGTTATGATGTTTCCTAGGTAGAATCAAGGAAGGGATTTGAGGAACCAAATCCAGGACAAACAATTGTACATTTTGAGCACAACCTACCACATAGTAAAAGAAAGAAAATACTGAGAATGCACATCACACTGCAAGGTGTGTGGAAGGAAGGTAGAGGCAAGCGGATGGAGTGGGACAAGGATGGAAATGGGCACCATTGTCTCTAACAAGCAACCTCACACCATAGTTGTATTTAGAAACTTCATCAAGTTATCACGGTTGCATTCTCATGCCCCCAGTAAGCATAAAAAGTTTAAAGTCCACAATAGGATAATGGGGGCACGAGAATAATATTTTTTTATTATTTCTTGTGATCATCTCAGAGGCGGTTTCCCTTTTTATTATTTTTAGTTATCATCTCATAGGAGGTTTCTCGAAATGGGCTCATTTTTATTATTTCTTGTCATCATCTCATAGGAGGTTTCTCGGAGTGGGCTCCTCTATAAGACTTCCAAACAAACACTATACTACTACTATTTGCAATATTGTACTACTATTTGTATATATAATACAAAATGTTGACATTATTGTAATGACTTTGTTTGTTTTGTTTTTGGAAATGTTATAGTTATGTTAAACTTATGTTTCATGTTTATAGAATAAATAGTCCATGCTTACTTATATCTGCATTCGTTGTAAATGGTTTCACATTACTATGATACTTCCATCATTTGCTTTATTTATTTCAATTATTGGTTCTCATTTCTTATAAATATCTTATCTAGGATTCCAGGCAATGATGTATGCTAATTTCAAGAAAAAGGAAGATGATGCATTTTTATTGTTGTATTAATATTGAGAAATATTTTTTTCCACATATGATTGTTTTATTTTTAGGAGGTTTTAAAAACAAGGGCTTTGAAGGATGACTTGACTTGTATTGTAGTTGACGTTATTCCACCCGAATGCTCTGCTTCTATTTCGTTGCCTCCTAAGAAGAAAAATAAGATAAGATCACTTATATTCAAGAAAATGTTTCAAGATTCAATGAATAAATTGACCAACAAGATGTCTATAATTGGAATTTTAATTTTATATGATATTTCTCTTATTTTATGCGAACAACCTATATCATTAATAGGTAATCGATGATGAGCTCACCCTTGGTTATGATGTTTCTTAGGCAGAATCAAAGAAGGGAGTTGAGGAACCAAATCTAAGACAAACAGTTGTACATTTTGATCACAACCTACCACATAGTAAAAGAAAGAAAATACCTAGACTGCACATCACACTGTAGGATGTGTGGGAGGAAGATAGTGACAAGCGGATGGAGTGGTACAAGGATATGGAAATGGGCACCATTTCCTCTAGCAAGAAACCTCACACCATAGTTGTCTTTAACAACTTAATCAAGTTATCACAATTGTATTCTCATGCCCCCAGGAAGCATAACAAATTTAAATTCCACACTAGGATAATGGGGGCACGAGTGAATAGTACTTTTTATTATTTCTTGTGATCATCTCAGAGGTGGCTTCCCTTTTTATTATTTTTAGTTATCATCCCATAGGAGGTTTCTCGAAATGGGGTCATTTTTATTATTTCTTGTCATCGTCTCATTGGAGGTTTCTCAGAGTGGTCTCCTCTATTAGACTTCCAAATAAACACTATAATACTACTATTTGCACTATTGTACTACTATTTGCATATATAATACAACATTTTGACATTATTGTAATGACTTTGTTTTTTGGTTTGTTGGAAATGTTATAGTTATGTTAAATTTATGTTTCATGTTTATAGAATACATCATCCATGCTTACTTATATCCGCATTCATTGTAAATGGTTTCACATTACTATGATACTTTCATCATTTTCTTTATTTATTTCAATTATTGGTTCTCATTTCTTATAAATATCTTATCTAGGATTCAGGAAATGATGTATGCTAATTTCAAGAAAAAGGAAGATGATGCATTTTTATTGTTGTATTAATATTGAGAAATAATTTTGTCCACATATGATTGTTTTATTTTTAGGAGGCTTTAAAAACAAGGGCTTTGAAGGATGACTTGACTTGTATTGTAGTTGACATTATTCCACCTGAATGCTCTGCTTCTATTTCGTTGCCTCCTAAGAAGAAAAATAAGATAAGATCACTTATATTCAAGAAAATGTTTTAGGATTCAATGAATAAATTGACCAACAAGATGTCTATAGTTGGAATTGTTTAAGAACTCTATGAAGAAGGGTCAACAATGCTTGCTAAAAGGTTGATAGTGAAACTAGTTGATCTAGTGATTGAAGTAGAATATTAATAAGTGAATCCAAATATAAGATTAGTGATCAAGTTGTAGTTTCTTCTCTAACACTAGTAACGTAGGCAGAGACCGTAGATCTTGTAGAAGCAATTTACCGAGTTGTAGACCCAACACCAGTAGATGTAGAATTAGTTTCTTAAGCAAGACTGGTAGCATAAGTTTTTTATTCCATTGATTAAGAAATTCAATACCTAGCATTAGTAGCATAGCCTACAACAACATACCTAGCAACATATCTATTACAACCGTCAATAGTTAAGGAAAAGACATAGCTTGTTGGGATAGAGGCAAATCCATAAGCTAGGGAAGAAGCATCAAAGGAAGCACCAGCTGTTCCAACATCTAAGCTATCAGTAGCATAGCTAGAAACATCAATATAAGAATAACATGGAGCACCTAGAGCAAAGACAAAGACTAGGGATGTAGGAGTAGCAATTATAGGTCCAAACTAAGCAATTGATCCAAGTGATTCACTTGGTTAACTAGAACTAATTAAGTTGGTGTTATTGACTATAGTGATACTGGCATTATTGACTATAATGACATTGACATTAATGTTTGTTTTTATTGTTATGCTAGTTTAAGTTATAGTTTTCTTTGTTGTTATTCTTTATATAAATAATTCAAATTGTTATAGTTTATTTTGGTTGTTATGTTATGTTAGTGAAGTTATAGTTTATTTTTGCTTGTTATGTTATGTATAGCTAGAAAGTTATTTTCAAAGATGAATATAATTTATTTAGATTTGTTATCAATAAAAAAATATGTTATTTCATTAGGTCTGTTAACATGTTTTCCTTTAGTAATTCACAGAATGATAGGTTAGTGAGAAAGTCACTTTAAAAGATGAAAACAATTAATTTTAGATTTTTTATCAATAAAAAATTCAATTCTTTTATTAGGTTAGTCAATTTGTTTTTTCTCTTAGGCACATTAGTTTAAGTTATAGTTTGTTTTGTAGGGAGGTTTTTTTGTATGCTCTATAAATCATTCAAACTGTTATAGTTTGTTGTTGGTGGTGTTGGTGTTGTTATGTTACTTATAATTTAGGCTTGCATTGCATTCTAAGCTTTAAACAACTCATCATTACAATATTCCAGGAAACTACTCATATGGGTGTCTTCCATGAATGGAAAGGATGGTATAGGCATCATTTATTTTTCAGAATAATTAATACCTATAATAGTTGGGTAGAAGTGAATTGGCTAGCGGCTTTCAACCATTTTTATTTTAAAATAACTAATACCTTTGATAGTTGGGTAGAAGTGAATTTTCCAGTGGAGAAACATGCACCTTAGCAAAGGGTACTTCTTAAGGAATTACTTCTCACTAGTGTTGCAAAAATAGAGTTCAATACATTGGCGTTATTGACTGCAGTCTCGTTGGAATTATTGATTGCAACCATGCTAGCATTATTTATTGCATCTATGTTATGAAAAATGAAAAACAAGAAATTGAATAAAAAATGGGTACGATACAAGAAACATAAAGTTTTAGGTTTTATACAAGTAACATTTCTTGGTTATATATATATATATATATATATATATATATATATATATATATATATA
>JZKD02S1672749.1:225104-243251 GCA_000966675.3 Picea glauca
CCCCAAGCCCCTCCAAATTCTCTCATGTGTATTTCTTCGGGCTCCTAGGAACCCCTGTGCAATTCAGGACAACTGCTGCAAAGAGCCGACATTGTGACAGAAATGGGTGGTTGTCTGGTTGAGGAAGAGATTCCTCCATTGGAGGAAACAACTATGCCGACATCACCAGTTGTTAACGAGCCTCCAAACGTTGCAGCCCCTGAACCAGAGTTGCCTAATACCCTCAGGTTCTCAAAAGATCATTTGCATCTCATCTTCGAAATGTGATGGGACATGGCTAACCAGCTCCACCACCAGGATATTCTCAGTTGTCGCATGGATGTCTTGGTTGATTCCCTTTCAAGCAAGCCTGCAAAGTGATAGTGCATGACCTTCATGTGCAGGCACACTACCCCTTCCCGAGTGAATGCTACGCATATTGAGTTGACGGAGAAAGGGTGGTGACCGTGGGCGTTAAACTACACCAGGCACATGTGTGTCGAGTGTATCGTGAGGGCCAGGTGTCACCCCATCTAGGGAACTTCTACAAATATTAAGTGTAATGAAAAGTAATATTTATATGTTTAAGACTTTCATATTGTGATAGATTCATGTTAATAGATTTTGGATTAAGGAAGCCCTAAAAGTTGAAAAGAACATGTTAAGCCTGAAAGGTAACCCTAGAGTTGTATCTTATCAAGACAAAACTAATCTTAAAACCAAATCGATCGTAACTAAACCCTTGGAAGACAATAAAGACATTGATTCCATGGATATGGAATCCCTTCAAAGATTTGTAAAAAAACTGTCCAATGAAATAATTAACCTTAAAAAAACCTCGGGGAAGGCTCTTCTAACCCCAATAAATTATTGAAATTCCAACCCAAGAAAGACAAGAGTACTCCTCCAACCTACAAGGTCAACTCCTGGACCACTGAGAGTATTAATATGGAAGATATTGTCCAATCTCTCCATGCTTGGGAAAATGAAAATAAAATTGAATGTAAAGAAGAAGAAGGAGAGGGGATTGAACAACAAGATCAATCACAATAAGCTAAAAAATCAGATGAACAACAAGTTAACTCATTTTGGGATATTTCTTATGGATTAGAGGAAGAAGGAAGTGTAGAGGAAGTACATATGTACCAAAATGCAGTCACTACTAGAAGTGGAAGTAAAGACACATCTTCCAATTCTCCCGAATCTAACACCACCAAGACTACACCCAATTCATAGAAGAACCTTACTGCTACTAAAGATAGCACTCCCTCTATTCCTCTAATTAAATTAGATTAGGATTTATTAGAATATATGAAAAGGAATAAGGAAAATATTTCCTTGTTTCAATTAATGAAGCTTCCCCAAATACAGGAAAATTTCATCAAAACTCTACAGGGAAACAATCCCAAGAATGTTCCACAAGATAATGTCAAGGCAATAAAGAGGAAAGGTTAAACTAGCCAGACCACCGATAATAATGCACCTAAAATACAATCAATTGTCAATGCATCTCTTACTGGACAGAGATCAAGGTCTACCACTCCTCCTTTCCTATTGACATTTGATATTTTTAATAGAAATGTCCATAATTGCATGGTAGATTCAGGTCCCTCTTCTAATGTAATTATATTTAAGGTATGTGAAAAACTAAATGTCATACATGAAGAATCTGACATACAATTCATACAACCATATAGGACTAGAGTCAAGGTAATCGAGAAGCTGAAGAATGTTCTGATAAGAATGTCATCTAATCGTAAAGTACATCAAACTATTGGCATTATTTTAGTACATATACCGAATACCTATGGTATACTTCTATGTAGAGATTGGTCTGCAATACTTAACATATAAAATAAATAAAGGAACTCTGCGTTGAAACATATATTTTGCAACTGATTGGTCACATTTATGGTGCCCTTATAATGGAAAACCCAACCAAATCATAGTTGACAGGGAAAGACATATGAAACATGTGGTAACAAAATTGAATAATCCCAATGAACTCACTATTTTTAACCATTTGATTCTAGGCAACTATTCTTGTGATTCATTCTTTGGGAATTACAGAACTGATATTTCATCTTATGCGGAATCAAACACACAATATGAAATTTTTCATTGCACTCAGATTGTTGAGCCCCACTGTAATATAGGAGATAAAACTAATAATGAATTTGTATAGTCTAACATAGAATTTATAGATATATTAGAGGTTTTTTCTAACTTTAACCACACTAATTCGAAAAATAAAGAAAATTCTAAGTCCATACATAATCTGAAGAGAGATACTAACATGTGGACTTTAATTTTCGACAGGTCCAAGTCTCTTGAAAGTGCAGGTGTTGGTTGTATACTAAAGGACCCTAATGGTAACAAAATTTTAATAACATGCAGACTTGAGTTTCAATGTATAAATAATACTGCAGAATATGAAGCCCTTCCTTAGTGCCTAAGAAAAGCAGTAGACTTGGGAGCAAGGAAAACAAAGGTATTTGGTGATTCAAAAATTGTTATCAAATAGGTAAGAAACACCATACGTTGTCTTTCAAGTCATTTAAAACATTACCAGCATGAGGTATGGGAACTGATTATATTATTTTATTCTTTTAATATCAATCTTGTTCCTTGGTCTCTAAACTATGGCGTTGATCTGTTAGCAAATGTAGTGTCTAGATTGATTCCATCAGAAAGGATATTGCCTGACACTTTTTTTGTGGAATTACTATACAGACCTTCAATCCTTGACAACATGACCAACCGGAGTCAGTATTTGACGATGGCCAACATACTATTAGCTTCCTACACTTTGAAGGTAACTTCAAAGATTCCATAATCAATGAAGGTCAACACGATCAAGAGGTGAATGCAAATGTTCCTAACTCAACAGACCAAACACTAGAGAAAAACAAGGTCAACCCAATCAATAATATCCCCAAAAGTGTGGTCAACCTAGAGAAGTTGTGATCTTCAAGAAAAATTCAAGAAGGTAACAAACTACAAAACCAACAACTCATCGATGCAGTTTGATGTGATAAAYTTGGGAAAAACAACATGCCTCAAAATATCAACCTTGGAAAAAAATTCTCCTTATCGGAAAGGCATGCCTTCATCAAATTATTTAATAAATACAAGGATATATTTGCTTGGACGTATGATGACCTCAATTCCTATGACACCAATATTATCCAACATATCATTCCTATGAAGCCTCAACCAAAACCTTTTCAGCAAAAGTTGAGAAAAATACACCCTGACTTGGAGCCACAAGTGAAAGCAGATCTAAACAAACTTTTGGCAGCAAGAACACTATTCCTAGTCAGACATACTCAATGGATTGCAAATATTGTGCATGTAAGAAAGAAAAATGGGGACATAAGACTCTGTGTTGATTTCAGAAACTTGAATAAAGCTTCAGAGAAAGATAATTATCATATGCCACCCATGGCACAAAACTTACAATGTGTATCTAGTTATGAAATGCTCTCATTACTAGATGGATTTTCTGGTTATAACCATGTCTTAGTTGCACATGATGATCAATTGAAAACTACATTCCAAACAAAATGGGTAACTTATGCTTACAGGAAAATGCCTTTCGAACTAATCAATGTAGGAGCAACTTTCCAGATATCCATGGACATAGCTTTAAGGGGACTAATTGGTGATTGTGTAGTGGTGTACCTGGATGATGTCACATTTTTTATCCAAGGATAGGAAAGATAATATCAATCATTTAAGAAGAGTGTTCAATACATGTAGAAGATATGGTATCTCACTCAACCCAAAGAAATATGTGTTTGTTGTTGATGAAGGTAGGTTGTCAGGATTCACTGTATCAAAAGAAGGCATGATGATTGAACCTAAGAGAACTAAATTCATTTTGAAAATAACTCCCCCTCATAACAACAAATCCATGTAGTCATTTCTTGGAAAGATTAAATTTCTAAGGAGATTTGTCCCAATCTTCATTGAGACTGTCAAACCACTAAAAGATATGAATAAGAAGGATGTGAAGTTTAAATGGGGCTTTAAAGAGAAAGCCTCTTTTGAAAAAATCAAAGAAAAAATAGCACAGGCTCCAACACTAATGAGTCTAGATTTTAGTAGAGACTTCATACTATATACATTTTCCTATGATATTATATTTGCAGTTGTATTGAACCAAAAGAATCAAGAAGGAAATGAATATCCAATCACATTTATGAGTTCAAGACTACAGGGAGCATAACTAGATTATCATGAAGTGGATAAACAAGACTATGTTTCCTTTAAGGTAGTCAAGCATTTCAGATATTACTTGATCAAATATAAAACTAAGGTAATTGTGCCTTACCCTGCTATAAGAAACCTCTTAGTGCATAAAGATATGGGAGAAAAAAGGGCCAATTGGATAACAACCCTACAAGAATATGACCTTGGAATTAAGCCTGTTAAAATTGTTAAAGGGAAAGGACTGTGCAAACTAGCAATTGAATCATCACATGATAGGGTAGAAGAGGATGTACTTTACCAAGATCAAAACATATTTGAAAAGGAATTCTAATATATCTATGTTAACAACGACCAGTGGTATTATGAGATGAAGTATTATCTAACCCATGGGTCAACTCCAAATTATGTGGAACTGAAGAAGAAGATATCTCTCATACTTAAGTCGGTCCAATACTAGTTCAACCACGAAATGTTATGCAGAAAAAATTATGATGGTGTTTCTCTGAGATGTCTTGAGAAGGAGGATGTTGAAAAGGCCTTATTCGAACTTCATGATGGCCCTGCTGGAGGAAATTTCAGAGGAGACACTACAGCTCATAAAGTGTTTAGAGACGACTATTACTGGCCTACCTTGTTTAAGGACTCTCATGCATATGATAGGAAGTTCCAGGAGTGCCAAAGGTCATCTAGGAAAGACAAGAAGAACGATTTACCCCTTCAACCAGTTACCATTGAATACCCATTCCAACAATGGGGTTTCTATGTGATAGGGGAAATCAATCCCAATTCCTCTCAATTACATAAGTGCATTATTACAACAACAGATTACTTTACCATATGGACTGAGGAAATCCCTCTGAATACCATTAATGAGAACCAAGTGATATCCTTCCTTGACTCTTTCATTATAACTAGATTTGGTGTTCCTGAATCTCTAGTTTTTTATAACGCTAAATACTTTTCTTCTTTTAAATTAACTGAATATGCTATTGAATGGAACATTAAAATTAAATATTCATCTAATTATTATCCTCAAGGGAATGGACTAGTGGAACCCACCAATAAGAATATAATCAATATCCTAAAAAGAATTGTAATTGGTCACCAAAGAAACTGACATTTATCCCTCCCTAACGCTCTATGGGCTGATAGGGTAACACCTAAGTCTTCTCTAGGTAATTCCCCCTTTTTCCTAGTCTATGGACAAGAAGCAATTTTTCCTACCATAACTTTTTTCCCTCAGTGCAACTTTCTCAATCTGTTCAAGACAAAGAGTGCCCAGTAATGCAACAAAGGTTGAACATGCTTCCGAAACTTGAAGAAGAAAGGGAAAATATTAAAAGAAACCTAGTGCAAAACCAATAAGTAATTAAAACATGGTTTGATAAGTCATTTGTAGGAAATAAGGACTTCCAAGAGGGTGATCTTTTCCTCAAGTGGGATAAAGAAAATGAAATGAAATGAAAACATGCAAAATTTCAAAAACTCCAGCTAGGTCCATACCAAATCCACCGGAAAATTGGATCATGAACTTTTAAACTCAAGACATTGGAGGGAGACATGGAGCAGTTCCCTGTTGATGGAAAAATTATCAAACGATACTTCTTCTAATCACCTTAGGTGATGTATTATTGTACATAGTAGGTTTTTTTTTTCTTATCTTCTATAAATATTTTTGAATAAAGCATCCCCTCATTCCCCTTTGTTTTCGTTTTAGTTTTTCCATTATATTTAAAATAAATCCATTACTGATATGTAATTTGCAATGCACAAGACCCGACTTGTTGCATATTATGTTACAAAGTAAATGCTCAACTTAAGTCTAAATAACTAATTGGGTTCTCAAGAAGTGAAAGAGATGCCTTGTATTCTATCAGAGTATAACAGGTAGTTATACTTGATGGTAGAGATTCAAGATGCTCTTTTTCGAGAAAAACTGAGACTATAGATAAAATGTTTATAAGAACTTAATTTTACAGATGGTTTTCTATCCATGTGATCACTCTCACCATTAGCTCATGATCCTTCATATATAGAACATATGACAACTATAGGTGTCTTATAAACAATACTATTGAGACCTCCCAATTATTTGAACATAAAAGATAATAAAGAATATTCTTGGAAAGGACTTATGAGGATGACATATTTACTAAGACCATCATATCAAAGTAACTCTTGTATCACCCTACTTCCTAGACACCCATTATGCAGAAATGCTACATATATTACAAATCTTAAGGGTGAAAATTAAAACTTGAACAAGCTAGGAAGTTGAAAGCACCAATGATCATGTGGGAAGTACAAGTAAACCCGTCGGAGCTATGGACACTTACTGGAAGTGAGTCTATGCTTGTATGATACCAAGGAAACTTCGTCAGGGCTATGGATGCTCGTTGGCAGCGAAACAATGTCAGGAAAGAAGAGATGAGGAACAAACATCGGTCTATAAATAGTTAGTAAAAAACTTATGTTATGTTCAGTTCCTCCCATATTCCTGAACTATATTAACCAATCCCATCCCTAATTGTCTCATAGGAATTATCCCAAAGATCATCGAGGTTTACCGCATTCTTAGTTTTTAGGAAATAATGAGTGATGTGGGGTTCATCGTACAAATCAATCTGTAAAAGTTTCAACAAATATACAATAGAATGTATACAATCTGGATGTCTATTCGAGGCAGAGGTAGTTGTTTCTCCTAGCAAGTCACCATTTTAGATATCATTTTTGGGATCAACTGCGTAGAGTAAGTCATTAATCTATAACCCATATCCATGAGTATTAGTCACAATTGACTAATAATTCTCATGATTTGAATAGCCCACTTAGCACTCATTGTTTCGGGTGATGCTCATAGGGGTGAAGAAGTGGAATTGAAACCAGCGAAATGAATCACATAGCATCAATCATCACTTCCGCGGCTTGCACTCGGTAACCAGGAACTCCCAGGTAGTCACCCATCCCAACACACTTCTGGATCAAGCGCCTAACTATGAAGTTTTTCCCACAATCAAGCCCACTTGGCTTGCTAACCCATTTTCAAAACCTTAGAAAGTATTGTGCCTTATGAACTATCCAGTTAGAGCTCCCTTCACTCTTATTATTTAAGCATAGAGGGGCTTCTGCAGTGCAACATATTAGATATCATTTTTGAGATTAACTACGTAGAGTAAGTCATTAATCTATGACCCATATCCATTAATCTATGGGGTAGCAAGCTAAGTGGGCTTGATTGTGGGGAAAACTCCATAGTTAAGTGCGCTTGAGCCAAAGGTATCTTGGGATGGGTGACCACCTGGGAAGTCTTGGTTATCGGGTGTAAGCCCCGGAAGTGATGATTGATGCTATGTGATTCATTTCGCTGGTTTCAATTCCACTTCTTCACCCCTGCGAGCATCACCCGATGCAATTAGTGCTAAGTGGGCTATTCAAATCATGAGAATTATTGGTCAGTTGCAACTAATACTCATGGATATGGGTCATATATTAATAACTTACTCTACGCAGTTAATCCAGAAAATGATATCTAATATGTTACACTGCGGAAGCCCCTCTATGCTTAAATAATAAGAGTGAAGGGAGCTCTAAATGGATAGTTCATAAGGCACAATACTTGCTAAGGTTTTGCAAATGGGGTAGAAAGCTAAGTGGGCTTGATTGTAGGGAAAACTCCATAGTTAAGCGTGCTTGAGCCAAAGGCATCTTGGGATGGGTGACCACCTGGGAAGTGTTGGTTACCGGGTGCAAGCCCCGAAAGTGATTATTGATGCTATGTGATTCATTTCGTTGGTTTCAATTCCACTTCTTCACCCCTGTGAAAATCACCCAATGCAATGAGTGTTAAGTGGGCTATTCAAATCATGAGAATTATTGGTCAGTTGCGACTAATACTCATGGATATGGGTCTTAGATTAATGACTTACTCTATGTAGTTAATCCCAAAAATGATATCTAATATGTTGCACTGCGGAAGCCCCTCTATGCTTAAGTCACCATTTGTTGTGACATCCAAACAACCCACTAAAGCTCATCAGTTTTAGTGCGTACCCGCCAAATAAAATTTTGCAAGGTACACCTTATCATCCAACTAGTTATTCATTCATAAGAGTAATCTTTGTACATAATTTTTGACATTGGTTCAAGGTGAAATTCGTGAAACATCCTAGATAGATCAGTTTGAGTCCCCCTCTCCTTTTCGCCATAAAAGGATCTTAATCTCTTACATAGAAATCATGTTACATTGATGTGCCCAAAGCCTCTACTCATATGAACCCGCTCAAGCATCATCGACCCCCCTTTTCGAAGTCACACGATATTACCCTTCTATCCAATTCTTCTGATGACAATGCTTCTTCAACATTGTCATCGAAAGAATGAAATGAAGATGCACCCATAGAGACTTTTATTCTTGAGACAATGATGAAGTCTGGATGATGAAAAGCTATATGTTGTTTTCCATGATTCTTCTCTTTCATGATAACGTGTCAATAATATATTGTTTCTAGTAGTTCCCATGAATCGGTCATAACAGGTGGACTATGCATCCTGTAACATACACACGTATGAATGTCCTTAACCAATATCTATCTATGTAATTCAAAACTCATATCAGTGTTGACATAGCATCCACAGATTCTCCTCCTTGAAAAATATCTCGATGACATTATCCTAACTCTAATAAGTCACCTTCCGATGCATATGTGTCAAGAAGAGATGGACCCTTGAAAACTTTCCAAAGTTAACTATTGCACCATGCATAAAATAGATCCCAATAAAATCATACGCTATAATGCAATGAAATATTTTTCGGTTGTACATGAAACACACAACCTAGCCTTGATTAATTTGTTTTCATTTTCAATGAACATATTTTCTTCATCAAGAGAAGTCATGAGACTACCCTTTGTGTTATCTATAAAATATTCTGATGATGACACTGCCCAAGACATCGTCGTCGGGAACCAACCTCCCAGACCATGACCCATCTTGAATGTCTTTCGATGACGACACCATAACCTCATAAATCAACCTTCCATTCAAATATCATATAAAGACATGTTTGATTTAATAAAATAAATGCATAACAAGGAAAGCAACTTATAAGACCTTGGTATCTTTTAGCACACATTTCGAGGGTAAACAATTATTATAATAGGTGATCATCATCGAAATATGACCTCAAGTTCAAATTCTTTGGAACTATTGTATTTATTGTTTCCCGAAGACGATATGATCGGAGAGTATTTCCTCCATCCACCTACCCTGCACTTATGATGATACACCAACGGTAATAAACACAAAGCTTTCTTCAAAGAAATAAATAGAGGATTGTATGACTCTAACCAAGTCAAAGTTGTAACACACTTATCATTAATTACACAGGGTTTGGGGAAAATTCACAAAATATAACAATTTTGTTAAGTCATAATCGATATACTACTTTGACATATGAAACATGTGAAAGTGTAAGTGTTGCTACTGTAAAAAGTTGGGTAAATTCCCCCATATGTTGAAGATCTTGAGCCAACAAGTACGTATTTTGTGTGTTTCGAAGTTAATGCTTTTTGTAGAAAATTTGAAGGTAAATTAATTTTGTTTTTTGTATAGCAATGTATGAAGGTGACAAGATGTCCAAAGTTCATACTAGAAAAGCAAAGAACCAGGCAGTTGCCAGACCTATCTCTGTTTTAGGTCCATACATTCTCACTATTACAGACATAAGTAGTTGCCATGGAAGGGAACATTAGGCAAAGTACCATGAGATATATAACATGTTCCAGAATGAAGAGTACCCTCCCGATGATGAAGACATTGACAAATACAAGAATATTGGAAAACATGGTATTCACATAGTGGTTGCTCACCCCATGCTTTTTCCTTATAATGATATTGTGCGATGGTGTTTCACCCACTTGCAAAAGGAAACAACCATAATAGTCAACACATATAGTGTTCCAATTGCAGCTATGAAGGTCGAAGACATCAGATCTAGGTACAAAACCCCATAGGCTATGATATCACTAGATGAATCATTTCTAGATAAGTTGGGAATCGAGCATAAGGACTTTGAAACGTTGATGGAGGATTGGTTCATCAATGAAGAATGGCCAGTAAAGGAGGGGGAAAGATACATTCCCATGAAATATCTGAAGAATCCATATAGAATCCTGAATATGATGATCTACATGATCTATGGTGAGGAAAATAGTGCTCATTTTAGGATGGAGTGGTTTATGATGTCTTACACAGTGGCCAAGACTGGACGAGCTTTTTACTAGGCCAACATTTTAGCTTTCAACATCATAAATTGAGCTCAGGAAGCCCAAGGTATGAAAAGCCTTGGTTTCTATATGACGACATACCTTATTGATGCGATTTGCTTTGCTCATAAATTTTATGCTTTTAATTGGGATTGGAACCCAAACCAACCCATGATTCATGTATATTGTTCATAGTTGTGGGAGGTAAACTGTAAAGAGCACTTATACAATATTTGTGATTACTTCCTGGCTCCTCTATACAAAGTTAATTTTTTGGTTTTACTGATCCAAAATTGGATCCAGGAGGCTTCCAGGCCTAGAAAAGGCTCAAAAATGAAAGTTCTCGGAATCAGATGAAACCAATTCCATTGCGACCGGCTCATCACGCTGATTCCGACCATATATTTACTTTTTCAAACAAACTCCATATGTGAGAGTTATCACACTCTGACCATTTTGCCAAACAGACAAAAAGTAAAAAACAAGTCAACATTCAAAGGGTGACGTGGAACTCTCTGAAAGTGACATGTGGCAGTAATAGAGGTGACAAAGGTAGGTGATGACATGTGGCGACCAGTGACTAGGCAGATGATGTAGGCATGAACCAATATAGTACCGACACATGGAATGTGGTTGGAAAAATGTGGTGGTGCCACGTGGCCTAGGCATGGGAAGCCACATGGCACCCAATCAACAGTCGAATGGAAAGTTTCAAAAATAAGTTTGGGGTCCATGGTTTTTGAACCCACCACCAACCACCAAGCCAAGCGCTTTGAGGAGAGCTTTATTACCAATGCACCACCATGTTTCTTATTCAATGAAGCACATTTAATTTTATTTAAAATACAATGTATTGTTATATGAGCAGAAGGGGGGGCTGGGGCTATGCCCCAACCCATGATTTTATTACACCCACGACCACTACTGCAAAAAGCGTGTGCTACTATACAGATTCAATGCATAAGGATTTGGGGCATATCTTTAGCACCGACCCACCATAAAACTCGGGGGTTGTGACCTTATCCAAGCGCCAATAATTCGGGGGGCTAATCAATAGTCTATGCACATTTGAAGGGCGCGGTCCCATTAAACATTGCCATATGCCCACAAATCAAGGAGTTAGCGTGATCTTGGGGTCGGCGCTTAGCCCTTTGGGCTAGCGCTTGGCCATATTAAGGTGCATGTGACCAGAATAAGGGGGTGCACACATGATTTGGGGGCTTAAGCCCATATTTTTATACATAGTGGATTTTTAACTATACAGTTTGCATTTTTTATTGTTTTTAAGCCTGTAATAGTGGATTTTGGCCATTATTGGGAGATATTGGGCTCTTTTTGAGCCCAGATTTTGAGAGGAAGTTGGGGAAGGATAACCAACTTCAGATCTATAAAAACTAGGCCTGTTTGAGGCCATGGAGGGGGAGTCAAAGCAGAGTTATGCTGAAGCAAAGTCAAGCCAAAGCCATTTTTATGCAAGGAAGTTGTTGAGGAGCAGATGCTTGCAGGCCATTTCTGGGATCTTCGGTCATCTGTTTTGTGTGTTGTTTCTTCTGCTGGGTTCTAGAGATCTAGAAGAACATGACCAGATCAGTCTTGTAGCCTTATGGCACTACTGCGATGTACTTATTGAGCTTTGAACAGAAATAATCAAAGCCCACCGAGACAAGGCTCGGAGACGTAGGCGAGATTGTTGAACTCCGTTATCATCTTTGTGTTATGGTTTGTTGTTGTTATTTGCTTTATTTTAGATATGCACATGTGTATATGGTTGTCTTAGCTTCTCATATCTTCTTCCTCATTCATTCAACTTCCTAAATGGTTAATAAAACACATGTAATTAATAACTCAACTACAATCATTAAAATATCTTTTCGGATCATTTACCCACATAGAATATCTCCATGAGTTATCAAAGCCTTAAAATAAATAGGATATTGGTATATCAGGAAGGATTATGCCTACGTCAGGATATATGGAGCCACCAGACCACCACATCTGCTACCCAAATATTTGCTCGATAAGCCGTGAGCAAGAGAAATAACCTATTATGCAGTTGAGAAAGGGGTCACTACATACTTATCGGAGAATAACAAAAAGTATTTTCCAATATTTCCACTCCACATAGGTAGGTATTCTCTATCAAATAAAACACACATTGAGAAAGAAGTTGAAGCTCCAAGAGAGCTATGTTTGTGTACTAGGACCAAGAAAGGGCATGATCCCTAGAATGTAATATGTGAACATATTAAGGCTATCAAGTTAGCACAACGAGTTTTTCATGAGGCTAATTTTGCAGAATATCTTTTCGGGGGAGATCTTTATTTTGAGGAAGTACTAGACATGATACCTAGTCAACAAGCCGGAGAGAAACTTTAGAAAGAGGAAGATGAAGACTGTTGTCACAGGGGAATACCCAGGGTTCAAAAATGCACCAACAAAACCCTAAATACTGGCCCTTTCGGCAACACCTGAGAAGCAGATGCAGTCTCACCTGAGGTAGAGGCAGAGGGGGTTACAGGACTCAAGTGTCTGTAACCAAGCTGGGACACATATATGTGATTATAACACTTCGCAGAGTACTTAGGAACAACACACATTAATTCATTAGATTTATTCACATCACAGATCAAACCCTAAGTACAGATCAACGTAGTAACAATGAAAAAATATACATCGGACTTAGTATCAGAAATCAGATCTAATACATTCAACATAGACAAAGCACTAAGCATTCATATATCTATCTATCATTCATAATAATCAATGCACTAAGTAGATATACAACATAAATATCACAACACAAATAAAACCATCAACACATGATATATGTGCTTCACCCTAGTGTGGGGATACGTCCACCAATGGCTTCTTCTTCTTTATTAGTCTTCAATCTCTTACATTCCTCTGCTCCTATGCACTAAGCCACTGAGCCAAGCTTCACACTAGACAGGTGATCTGTGCACTACGCAACAGATCCACCTTCCCAAAATTAGGTCAAGGCACAGAGCCAACCCCTCTACTAAGAACATAGCCTTACATACACCATCTGTTGCACAAAGCAACTCAAAACTACTTGCCTCTTGCACATAGCTACTTACTATTGCTTCTACTACTCCTCATTCTTACAATATTATTCTTATTTATACTTTTACACTTAAAAAAATGCCTAAACATGGGTAAACCCATGGGTCGACATCCCATAGCCGTTACAAAACCATAATAACACCATGATGGGTTCACAAGTCCCACAAAACAAGTGAGATCCCACGATCTCAGCTCTTCCTGGGCACTCCATCTTCGACCATCCTGTCAATGTCCAAAAAGTGGTCAATCCTAACCAATGTTTCCTCAAAAGTTGGTTGAGGACCAACAACCTCCAACACTCACCTGTGACTCATCCTGAGTCACTTAGATCTAGGCAGTGCTTCTTCGAAGGCTTCGAGCTTAGCTCGATCTACCTCGACTTGTCACTTCGCCTGAGCCTCCTACTCAACAAACTCCTGGATTACTTATTCTGTAACAGGCCCATCCAGGCATTGTTCTGCTATCGCAACCAATTGGTTCAGTTGCGATCCTTGCCCCTTGATCTCTTCAAACACCATGCAGGATTCCTCATGTACTGGTTGTAGCCTCCATGTAACTTCCATTACTCTACCCTGGATGGCAGTAATATGTTGTTGGGACGCACATTGTTCTTGCGATCTCTTCATTCTCTCGACCAGAATGAGTGACTTCATTTGCGCTTGAATTGTTAGTGCCTGCTGCTGCGCCTCCTGTAGCTGCGCTTCCAACTTCCTAAGTTTTGGGTCTTTCGTGAGGCATTTGTAGGTCTGTGCGCTTCTTTTTCTTAGCTCCCTGCAATCTAAGGTGAGGACTCTGATCCTTTGCACTGCGCTCTTAGCGACTTCCTCCCTCTGATCGCGCACTTCCTGTGGAGTGCTAGGTACTGCTTGAATCTCCAACTCTGTTACCCTTTCTTGAAGATATTGGACGACCTCAGCGAGCTTCGTCACTTGGACCTCAACTGCCTCATGTTCCTCCTGTGTCGAGCCTGGCACAAAGCGAAGTGATTTTCTCACCACTTCCTTGAATGCAATTTTTTCTACGTGCAACTGGTTCTTTTCCTTCTATATATGTGCTTTGTCTCCCTCGAGCATCACCCAAAACTCATCTCTCTCGTTTTCATACGTGGTTACACAGTACCACACAAATCCCAGTTTCTATAAGATCACTTATTTTTATTTCTTCGGAGCCTATGTAGCATGTTCCTTTTCTTCTTGGACTTGTTGAAGCTAAGCCTCTATTACATCTACCAATCTTCGAAGTTGGGTTGGTTCATCCCCCAACGCTGAAATCTCTGACAAGGAGGGCGCAGTAGGTACTGTGTGGCTAACTTGAATAGCTCATTGAATCTCCTTCAACTCCTTCTCAACTCTTACATACAACTCTTCTTGCTTCGCGTTGTATATTTGCAAGAGATCTTCAGACACATCCTCCATCTCTTCACAGACTAGATTGATGTCATCCTTCGTGAGCGTAGCCTCTAGCTAGGGCTTACTGGCACGGGTCTTCTTCCTTGCCGAGGGTTTCTGTGGATAACCCTTCCTTTTCTTTTGTGTTTCTATGTTGTTAGGGGGGGTCCTTCGGTGGTGTAACCTCGCCTTCTCATTTCTTTTCTCCTTCATCCCCTCCTCCTTCTTCATTTACTTTGTCGCATCCTCCTCCTCCTTCTGCGGGCAGGCCAGACCCACTTTCCTCTGAGGCATTGTTCTCTTCGTCAGTCTCTATGTCTTGGACTTCCTCCTTTTTGTTCTTCTTCTTCTTCACGTTATTTTGTCCATCGTGCTTGACCCAGGTGAATAAGGGACTTCCTATGATGTCAGGGTCAAAGAGTTCTGCATCATCAATCGGTGCAAGGAAATTTGTCGGCCATTCCTTGGTGATATCCTCCATATATTTGTCAGTCAGCTTATAGTAGGACTGTAATTTCTCCTTTCTCTCATCCCTGCGTGCAGTGATGTAAATGAAGTGTCGATCTGTGCAAAACTTAGATAATGGTCTATACTGGTGCAATGTTCACAAAGTCATGCATGGTAAAGACTCAATAGAAACCTTCAGCTATTGATAGTAGGCGTGGAACAATGCGTTCGACTACCACTTCTTTGACATGTCATTCGTGTAACATAGATTGGAGAACTTCGCGGCCAATGGCTCCAAAGGTTCAATCTCTGGGAAGGCATCTCCTTTTGGTATTTTCCAAGCGAAAAATGCGATCAACACAAGTCACCAACTGAAATGGAACTCGTATCCTTGATCCTACGCTTCGGGACAGTCTTTCTCGAGCTCGTTGATGAGGTAGCTTACCCAATTAATTTGCATCCCCTCCACACATTTTCCTGCAAGGTCCACCATGAACCCGGTGACCTACGTGGGGTGGTTATTTCTAACGAGCTTTCCAGCTATGAGCTGACAAGTTAGGCGTGCTGCACCATCTTGGATGGAGGCTACCTTGTAGCCTCACTTTCCTTTTTCTACTTCGTCGTATGCCTCCTTAATGTTTTGTCTGACATTCTCACTGTTAAATAGACCGGCCAGGGTAGGCAAATGGAAAGGTGGGGTAAACAACGGATGGCGAGGTATATCTTCAGATAGAACAAATCAATACACAATCAGTTCTCTCAGATAATCACGGGTATCAAAAAGTGGTCCCAACACAACGACCAATGGGTTAAATAAGAGAGCGTCGTAACAGATTCTTCCAATGGACAATAATGCCTCAATCAATGCAAATCCATCCGTTATGCTGTGGTATCAACATCCAATGATGATATAGTCGCCCATAAATGTGTTTCCTAGTCGTTTGGAACATCATTCTAATGGTTGAGGTGCCTCCAACTGTCATATAGCTTCCCTGGGGCGAAGTCCCATTCTGCATGGTTCTGTTGTTCCGACGAGGTTCAGAGCCTGCAAGTGTGCCTCCTGAGAAGTTGTCTCTGGAACTTCCAGTAGATTTTCTAACTTGTCTTTCTTCTTAATGAGATTCCTTGCCTTCTTTCATGTGATCTGAGTCTCTGGATTCCTCTTCTTATTCTTATTCTTATCTTCTCTTAGCATAGTAGCTTTGCGCTGTTGATGAGCTCTCAGAGGATTCAAATGTAATACCTATTTTCTTATTAACTCCAAGGTGGGTATGTTTCTTTCTTGCATGGGTAGGTCCTTAAAACCTTCTTGCGTTCTTTCAACCTCGATAGCTAATTCTCTTGTGTTCTTCTGCTTCAACTCAACTTCTAGTTCTTCTATCAGTCGATCTATTCTTCTAGCTGTGAAATCCTTTAGTTCTTGCTTTTTCTTTTCTGTAGCTTCTTCCTCTACTTTCCAACTGATCTGATCCTCATCGATCCAAGTCTTTACTAACAAAAGAGGAAAACTGGCATTGTTCTCAACAAACCTAATAACTTCAAATTCTTCTTGACTCGATGTTCCATGGATGATAACAGGTACATTAGTAACTCTTCCACATCGGGTTATCATATTTCCTCTGAACAAGCCTATCCTTCCTAGTGAAAGTACCACAATAGGCTTTCCCAATATTTCCCAAGTGCTTTCTATCATAATATTCACTTGTGTCTCCTCATCTAGGACACAGTCTATGTCGAAATCTCCTAATCTTGTATCTATGTGTTGTTTTTCTTTCAATATCTTTGATAAACTGACATCTTTGTGATCATCCATTACTTCTTTTAACTATACTAACATAGTCTGAGCTTTCTCTAATTCTTTCTCTTTATGATTTTCTAACATGCTCTTATTCTCTTGACTCATATTCATTTGTTCAACTTTAGCAATCATACTTGGACAGTCTTCAACTTTATGACCAACTATTTTGCAACATGGACAAATAGGATCTGCACCAGGGCATTCCTTAGCAAGATTTCCCGGTCTTCTGCAGTTATAACTGTAACAACCCCTTCGTTATGTCTATGAATAGCGAAGCACAATAGGATTTTTTTTTATTTTTTTTTTTACCAAAGAATAGGAAATTAACATCACATAATTCATATCAATGCAAAAACACATGACATCATAACTAAAGTGACACATGATCAAAATATAAACAAACTCTACAATGTCATTGCCAAACGAAAGATGTCGAACTAAAAAGCCAGAACGATCTCACAAGATTATCATCAATATCAATAAATTTGCCGAACATAAAATGCCTTCTACCTTACCAATTAAAATCATACCGTTGCCTTACGCCCGCGTTGGAAGACGTCCCGCGCTCCGTGCCGCGTCCCGCGCTCCTTGCCGCTTTTCTCGCTCCGTGCCGCTTCTGCTTTCTGACCAAAGAAAGCTCACCGGTACCTCCCAGCCAAACGCTAGGGGTACTCTGCTTCCCCCTTAGCCCCCCGAGCCGCAAAGGGGCCACACAAGAACCAGAGATAGTCTAGCGTCTCAGCTCACCTCCACGGCTGAGCTACCACTCCAACACAGCTGAGATATACCCAACTCCTCACAAGCAACCCGTCAAGCCACAACTCGGCAGCGTAACGTTACGCTAACCCCCCCTCTTTACTTCCTTCCTTTCCCCTCCTTTTATAGAATTTTGAGACTGACCTAATTCATAAATCATTAATTAATTAATTTTTAATGACAACCCTCTAAACGTCTCCGCCGTCCAAGTGTCACA
>JZKD02S1672749.1:253510-280392 GCA_000966675.3 Picea glauca
GCCCCTTTGCGGCTCGGGGGGCTAAAAGGGAAGCAGAGTACCCCTAGCGTTTGGCTGGGAGGTATCGGTGAGCTTTCTTTGGTCGGCAAGAAGAAGCGGCATGGAGAGAGAAAAGTGGAAAGGAGCGCGGGACGCGGCACAGAGCGCGGGACGTCTTCCAACGTGGGCGTAAGGCAACGGTATGATTTTAATTGGTAAGGTAGAAGGCATTTTATGTTCGGCAAATTTATTGATATTGATGATAATCTTGTGAGATCATTCTGGCTTTTTAGTTCGACATCTTTCGTTCGGCAATGACATTGTAGAGTTTGTTTATATTTTGATCATGTGTCACTTTAGTTATGATGTCATGTGTTTTTGCATTGATATGAATTATGTGATGTTGTTAATTTCATATTCTTTGGTAAAAAAAAAAAAAAAATTCCTATTGTGCTTCGCTATTCATAGACATAACGAAGGGGTCGTTACAATAACATAAGGTCAATCCTTTCTTCCTCTTGTAATTTTCCCAACTTCTCCCATACTACACAACGGGATCACAGTGCTGGACCTACAATCTGCAAAAATTCTTTCTAGGTTCCTGCATCCATTCATTAGTCCAAAAATTATCTCTATGCATAGGAATAACATATCTTTCTCTAGTTCTATCAATTTTATTCAGATCAACTCTTTCTTCTAATTACACCCTAGCTTTCAGACTAGGAAAGAATCTATCAAACATACCTAGATTCATGCTTTCGAAACAAAAATTTTCACTTTACTTACTCTTATCAACACAAATCTTTAAGATCTTACTTCTTTTCTTCAGATCAGGTTTCTTTCTTAGTACATAGATTCGCAAGTCAAGTAGAATATTGCACACTACATTATCAGATCTATGCACAAAGCTTATCTTTTATTTACTTTAGTTCCCAACAATCACAGTTTCAGGTCCTGACAAAGGAACCATTTGTTGGCACAAGGGAAGACCCAGGGTTCAATTCTTCAACAACGCACCAACAAAACCCTAACTATTGGCCCTTTTGGAAACACCTGTGAAGTAGATGCAGTCTCACCCGAGGTAGAGGAAGGGGGGTTATAGGACTCAAGTGTCTATAACATAAATAATCAATGCACTAAGAAGATCTACAACATAAATATCACAGCATAAAGCAAACCATCAACACATGATATATGTGGTTCACCCCAGTGCGGGGCTACATCCACCAACAACTTCTTCTTCTTTATTAGTCTTCAATCTCTTACATTCCTATGCTCATGTGCACTAAGCCACAGAGCCAAGCTTCGCACTGGATAGGTGATCTGCGCATTGTGCACCAGATCCACCTTCCCAAAATCATGTCAAGGCACAAAGCCAACTACTCTACTAAGCACAAAGCCTTACATACTCGGTATGTTGCACAAAGAAACTCATAACTACTTGCCTCTTGCATTTAGCTACTTATTACTGTTTCTACTACTCCTCATTCTTACAATATTATTCTTATTTATACTTTTACATTTACAAAAGGGCCTAAACATGGGTAAACCCATGGGTCGACATACAATACACGTTACAAAACCCTAAGAACCCGATGTTGGGTCCACAAATTCCACAAAACAAGTGAGATCCCACGATCTCAGCTCCGCATGGGTGCTCCATCTTTGACCATCTCATCAATGTCCAAAAAGTGGTCAATCCTAACCAATGTTTCCTCAAAACTTGGTCGAGGGCCAACAAAGACATGGTTTTGGTAAAAGAAAAATTTAAAGAACTACTCTAGCAGGATAAGGAGAATCAAGAAGCCAAACAAAGGGAACAAAATTAGAATGCTAAAGAAATATCAAGGAAGGGTGATGAAGCTTAAGAGAAGTATCGGTAAAGAAAGAAGGCAGAGGCTGCAAAGAAACAAACAGGATTGGACAAAAGAAAATATAAAGGCCAAGTTTTAGAGAAGAACAATGGAAGGAATACAAATAACATAGAGATGGAGACAAAGTCTCAAGAAAATATAGAACTTGAGAAGAAATAAAATCAGATGAAGAACAAACCTCATTGGTCACTCAAAATGAGGACAAAAAGAAGAAAGAAGAGGAAGAAAAGAGGAATGCAAACAAATCCTATTAAAAGGAACTAGAACAATTGAACCAAACTGTAGTAACAAACCACGATTCATGTATGATCACATTCCCCTTATAATAATGTACTCCTCTAGAAACAATTCCAAGTAATCTTTCATTCACATATCCAACACTTGGAATAGAATGTGTTGTTGTAGTTGTAGGAGACTACTATTACAACCACAAAACCAAGGCTACTGAGAAAAGAACAACACAGAGAAAAAGACAAGGGACAATAAAGGGCCAAGAAACATCTAAAAGAAACATTAAGTGGAAAGCAGACCCATATCCTAAAGAGAATGCAATACATGAAACATATCCCCTTAATGCCTTCATTGGTGAAAATGTGATGTCGGTCTACGAAGTCACAGAAAACCTCGACATATCAAAAGAAAGAGTAGCTAAGCTATAGGATGCCATGGATACCATCAAAGACAATTTAGCTAGTGAATTCAGGAAATAGTCCATAACAATAGGACATCTACATAGAGAAGAACTGCTGAAAGAGTTGCAACTTCAAGAGAATAGACTAAGTGCAGAATTTGAACAAAAGGCTAGCTTGAACCATAAATTATATCAATAGGAAATAAAACAAATTAAATCTATGCATACTCAAAAAATGGTGAGGTTGCATGCATAACGCTTAGAGATAAGTGAATATAAAGAAAAGATATAAGACCAGATCCAACAACTGACACAAGCTAACGACCTCCTAGAGAAGACTTTGGAGGAAATTAAAATGGGAACTATTGTCTTGGAGATAGTTAAAGAATAAGCCACTATAGCTAATGAGGAACTTAGATATGTATAGAAGAAATTATTATGTTCATTAAACAGGATTCAAAAGAACAAGTCAGATCACCTGAAGCTAGGTCTACAGATGAACAGTGTGAAGGAAAAGTATTAGAAGGTCCAGAGTGCCTATGACAAGATTTTAGATTGGAAAGATGTTTATGATATCCCTCCTAACATCTTACCAGTCTATACAACCAAGCAAAGGACAAAATAACAAGTACTTATTAACACTAGGAAATCTATACTCAATGATATTAAAACCACTCAGGAAACAGTTGAAAAATCTTGCGAAAGATTGTGGAGGACATCAGATAAATTACAAAAGCAATTTGGTATGGAGACCTTGGAAGATTTAGTAGAAGTAGGACCAACTCAAATGATAATAGAGGATGTGAAGGCCAGAAGGATTCTGAACCTAAAGGTTATCGAAGTAATAGAGGAGGTTGATAAAGAAGTGTTGGAAAGTAGAATAATAAAGCCAAACAAATTGATCTTGTAAACCAAACACTTCATACAACAAATAGAAGAAGCTCTAAAGACATAAGTGGTAACCCCTATCTTTTATGGTGAAATAGATCTTGAGAACATGCAGTTGAGAAGAATAAACATTATACTAGAAGAATTCATATTGTGGAAAGACTTCATATTAGTTCCCAATTTTATAAGAATTCATATTAGTTCCCAATTTTAATTCTTCTGAGAATATTCGGTTCTCAGATTCATATTTAGAAAGAAAATTTGTAGTGGAAACCAGGCCCACGTACTGGATGGAAATGCTATCTCAAACGAGAGCAAGTCTAATTGGGACTTGTCATCGGGAATTCTCCCTTACTTGCTTGACAATTCATTTGGATATGTCAACATACTCTTCCCCAAGTTGATTGTACTCAACCCTCATGCTCTCAATAACTATCAAATGTAAGTCTCACACCCACCCTCTTACATGAATTCAATGATTGGGCTCAAGAACACTCAGCCAAAAAATGGAATTCCATAGCAAGGACAATTTAGAAACAAATGGTTTGGGTTTAATAGATATGGGTAAACTCTCCCACGTGGACCCCTTCCCTCTCTTGTGGAAACTAAGCCCCCAAATCTTCGTCCATGTCCATCTGCAACTGGTGGGACATTTTATTTATGATTTTCAATATACATTATTTACATATTACATTGCTTGGCCCTCAACCATACATTACATATACAATATACATCGCTAGTTTTGGATTTGAAAACGGGGATGTTACAAGACAAATTTTGGTTACATCTTAATAAGGAAATGTTGTGGGGGCTAGGGAAGAAAATCAAACCCATGAGATATGGATTTTTCAAAATATTGGAGAAGGTAGGTAACAATGATTACAACATTAGTCTTCCACCTTATATGTGCATTTACTCAAGAGTAAATATAGAGACCCTAAAACTATACGAGCCATAAATTCTCAATGAGGACGAAGACAACCAACTCTTACCTTCCATTGAATATTTGGCACTGGATGCACAGGGATAATTACTAAAGTACAATTATACCAAAAAAGGACAAAATCACTAGAAGGGGTCAACAATAACTTTGGTAGGTGGGATTGAAGGGGAAATTACTAGTGAAGGCCAAATGACACTCCAAGGAAAATGTTGAGAACTTGTTTCCTCATATCCTTCAAAACTAATGCTTTGGGGTACCAAAAGCCTCCCAAAATGGGGAAATATGATCAAAAAATGGATATAAATAAATACCATATGAATTTATTGATGCTTTAGATTGGGGAGATTAGGGTCAAGGACATCTCAAAGATGATATTGAGTTTGCTAGAATTCATGACACTAATTTTTAATGTATTTTTGGACCTTAAAGAAAGTTTTTTAAACCTAGTGATGGTTGAAGGTTGCATACTAAGCTTAGAGGAATTTTTTAGTTGTTTGTCATTTTTCCACTATTCTTTAAATATCATCTCTTATTATGTCTAGGAATCTCATGTAAAAGTATGCTTGAAACCCATAAAGTCTGGGGCTTTCCCTTTATTGAGTCAATGATTGCCTAAAAAACCTCATTCTTATAAACCCTTTGACATACAATTTTTCCTTTGATTCTTTGTTGTCATTGATAAGATGTGGGAACAAATTGATTTTATTTCTTTATGAGTTCATGACTTGTTGTCATTGATAAGATGTGGGAAATTATGAGTTCATGACTTGTTTAGATTCTAAATTTCCATCCTAATTCATTTACATTTTACAACTTTTGTTATGGCTTTCATGTTCCATATCACATGGTTTTATGTTCAATATCACATGGTGAAAGAAATTGGAAATTTTATCTTCTCCTTTTATTCATCTAATACCTATTTCTAAAAGATCTTTTCCTAAAATTCTTACTCTATAATTTCTTTGAAATATAAATATTTGTATCTATCAAGATTTTCTTTTAATTTATTGGTATGGGCACTTCTTTAGATTTTATCATTTCCTCTTTCAAATTTAACCTATTTTCCAAAAGTTCTTTTATTCCGTTCTTATATTTATATGTGAAGTTTTTATTATAAAATTAATTTGAAATACTCTCACTCATTCCAAGTGAGTACACTTAATTTGAAATATTCTCTAGTGCATCGGAAAAAGTGTCATGTGGATTTGTATTTCTTTAAATTAAAACAATTACATTCTTTTCACTCTAAGATAGTTATATTTTCAATTGAGTTTAGTTTGGGTGGGTGGGAGGAATGATCATTATCCTCCCCACCTAGGTTCAATTCTTGCAAATGATATGTTGATCGCATAACAAGTATATTGTTGTAATGTTTTTGAACATTATTGTTGATCGACCTTGCACCCTGAAGATTTTAAGGTTTACCTTGGGTACCATTCTCAAAATAATGAAAAGTACTCGAGGGTTTTCCCCAAACAGCATAACATCTAGCTTCTCATTCATAAATAAAATATTATTATTTTGATTCATTAATGTTTAATATGTGAAGTTGATTGTTTTATTTTACTTTAAAAAAATTGTAAAAAATTATTTAAGCACTTCTTTGTATTTGTATATAGTATTTATTGTAATTTTGTTAGTATTAATTATGGCTTCTAATTTGGTAGTGATATCAAGCAAGATACATAATAAAGACAATTTCATTTTTTATAGGAAATTCAAAACATTCATCCACTTGAACTAGCTCATCAAATTTGGATATTTTGTAATATGGTTAATTTTATATTATCAAACTTATAAGTATCTAAATTTAACTTTACTTACTAACTAAACGAGTCAAAATAACTTAAATTGACTTATACTCACATTGATTGAATTTGACTAAAGTTAAATTCAATTTAACTTGAGTTAAATTTCATTAAATTCACCAATTGATTCGAAAATCCTTAGATGTCAATTAATTCTTAAGAAGACACTAAACATCTAAACAGATGCAGGAAATTAAGATCATCTTGATTATTTTCAAAATAACATGTGAAAATGCTTACTTATCCATAAACATCATCAATTGATAATAACTTGTAGAAATATGAAAGCATTAAACATATATCCATCACAATATGAAACAATTAAACATATAAATATTACTTTTCATTACACTTAATATTTGTAGAAGTAGTCCGGATGGGGTGACACTTGGCCCTCACGATACACTCGACACAGATGCTCCTAGTGTAGTTAACGCCCATGGTCGTCACCCTTCCGCTCTGTCAACTCAATATGTGTAGCATTCACTAGGGAACAGGGGTAGTACTCCTGCACCTAAAGGAGGTTTTAATGGCACACATATAGCAAAGGTCGAGGTGTATCAGAGTAGGTATAAGGTTGCTTAGTTCCATCACTTCAGTCTTTAAGGAACCTTTCCCTATCACTTCAATTGCTCTTATGGAAGTAAGGCATATCAACTATTATTTCATTCTGGATTCACATTTAGTTTCCCATTCCTCTCATGGTCTTTCACCCTTCTAGTGTTGGGCTATTGTTCTCGTCTATGTCTCTCCAACGTCACGTGAACGGGGCAAGACGAAGCGTGGGCCAACATATTATATTTTTATGGCCTGACATTGTTGACCTAGCCCCTTTTTGGCCCTTTCTTCGCCCCCATCCCCTCCATCAGCCATGTTGGCCCTCCCTAGTCTGATCAGAATTGGTTTGATGAAGACAATGCAGTTACCTACATTGAGGAATAAATTCCTCTAATACCCCCCCAAGCCCCTCCAGATTCTCTCATGTGTATTGCTTCGAGCTCCTAGGAACCCCTGTGCAATTCAGAACAACTGCCGCAAAGAGCCGGCACTATGACAGAAATGGGTGGTTGTATGGTTGAGGAAGAGATTCCTCCATTGGAGGAAACAACTATGCCGACATCACCAGTTGTTAACGAGCCTCCAAACGTTGCAGCCCCTGAACCAGAGTTGCCCAATACCCTCAGGTTCTCAGAAGATCAGTTTCATCTCATCTTTGAAATGTGATGGGACATGGCTAACCAGCTCCACCGCCATGATATTCTAAGTTGTCGCATGGACGTCTTGGTTGATTCCCTTTCAAGCGAGCCTGCAAAGTGACGGTGCACGACCTTCATGTGCAGACACACTACCCCTTCCTGAGTGAATGCTACTCATATTGAGTTGACGGAGAAAGGGTGGCGACCGTGGGCGTTAACTACACTAGGCACATGTGTGTTGAGTGTATCGTGAGGGCCAAGTGTCACCCCATCTGGGGAACTTCTACAAATATTAAGTGTAATGAAAAGTAATATTTATATGTTTGAGACTTTCATATTGTGATAGATTCATGTTAATATATTTTGGATTAAGGAAGCCCTAAAAGTTGAAAAGAACATGTTAAGCCTGAAAGGTAACCCTAAGTTGTATCTTATAAAGACAAAACTGATCTTAAAACCAAATCGATCGTAACTAAACCCTTGGAAGACAATAAAGACATTGATTCCATGGATATGGAATCCCTTCAAATAATTGTAAAAAAACTATCCAATGAAATAATTAACCTTAAAAAAACCTCGAGGAAGGCTCTTCTAACCCTAATAAATTATTGAAATTCCAACCCAAGAAAGACAAGAGTACTCCTCCAACCAACAAGGTCAACTCCTCGACCACTGAGAGTATTAATATGGAAGATATTGTCCAATCTCTCCATGCTTGGGAAAATGAAAATAAAATTGAACCAAAAGAAGAAGAAGGAGAGGGGATTGAACAACAAGATCAATCACAATAAGCTAAAAAATCAGATGAACAACAAGTTAACTCATTTTGGGATATTTCTTATGGATTAGAGGAAGAAGGAAGTGTAGAGGAAGTACATATGTACCAAAATGCAGTCACTACTAGAAGTGGAAGTAAAGACACATCTTCCAATTCTCCCGAATCTAACACCACCAAGACTACACCCAATTCATAGAAGAACCTTACTGCTACTAAAGATAGCACTCCCTCTATTCCTCTAATTAAATTAGATTAGGATTTATTAGAATATATGAAAAGGAATAAGGAAAATATTTCCTTGTTTCAATTAATGAAGCTTCCCCAAATACAGGAAAATTTCATCAAAACTCTACAGGGAAACAATCCCAAGAATGTTCCACAAGATAATGTCAAGGCAATAAAGAGGAAAGGTTAAACTAGCCAGACCACCGATAATAATGCACCTAAAATACAATCAATTGTCAATGCATCTCTTACTGGACAGAGATCAAGGTCTACCACTCCTCCTTTCCTATTGACATTTGATATTTTTAATAGAAATGTCCATAATTGCATGGTAGATTCAGGTCCCTCTTCTAATGTAATTATATTTAAGGTATGTGAAAAACTAAATGTCATACATGAAGAATCTGACATACAATTCATACAACCATATAGGACTAGAGTCAAGGTAATCGAGAAGCTGAAGAATGTTCTGATAAGAATGTCATCTAATCGTAAAGTACATCAAACTATTGGCATTATTTTAGTACATATACCGAATACCTATGGTATACTTCTATGTAGAGATTGGTCTGCAATACTTAACATATAAAATAAATAAAGGAACTCTGCGTTGAAACATATATTTTGCAACTGATTGGTCACATTTATGGTGCCCTTATAATGGAAAACCCAACCAAATCATAGTTGACAGGGAAAGACATATGAAACATGTGGTAACAAAATTGAATAATCCCAATGAACTCACTATTTTTAACCATTTGATTCTAGGCAACTATTCTTGTGATTCATTCTTTGGGAATTACAGAACTGATATTTCATCTTATGCGGAATCAAACACACAATATGAAATTTTTCATTGCACTCAAATTATTGAGCCCCACTGTAATATAGGAGATAAAACTAATAATGAATTTGTATAGTCTAACATGGAATTTATAGATATATTAGAGGTTTTTTCTAACTTCACTAACCACACTAATTCGAAAAATAAAGAAAATTCTAAGTCCATACATAATCTGAAGAGAGATACTAACATGTGGACTTTATTTTTCGACAGGTCCAAGTCTCTTGAAGCTGCAGGTGTTGGTTGTATACTAAAGGACCCTAATGGTAACAAAATTTTAATAACATGCAGACTTGAGTTTCAATGTACAAATAATACTGCAGAATATGAAGCCCTTCCTCAGTGCCTAAGAAAAGCAGTAGACTTGGGAGCAAAGAAAATAAAGGTATTTGGTGATTCAGAAATTGTTATCAAATAGGTAAGAAACACCATACGTTGTCTTTCAAGTCATTTAAAACATTACCAGCATGAGGTATTGGAACTGATTATATTATTTGATTCTTTTAATATCAGTCTTGTTCCTTGGTCTCTAAACTATGATGTTGATCTGTTAGCAAATGTAGTGTCTAGATTGATTCCATGAGAAAGGATATTGCCTAACACTTTTTCTGTGGAATTACTATACAGACCTTCAATCCTTGACAAAATGACCAACTGGAGTCGGTATTTGATGATGGTCAAAATAATATTAGCTTCCTACACTTTGAAGGTAACTTCAAAGATTCCATAATCGATGAAGGTCAACACGATCAAGAGGTGAATGAAGATGTTCCTAACTCAACAGACCAAACACTAGAGAAAAACAAGGTCAACCCAATCAATAATATCCCCAAAAGTGTGGTCAACCTAGAGAAGTTGTGACCTTCAAGAATATTTCAAGAAGGTAACAAACTACAAAACCAACAACTCATCGATGCAGTTTGATGTGATAAATTTGGGAAAAACAACATGCCTCAAAATATCAACCTTGGAAAAAAATTCTCCTTATAAAAAAGGTAGGCCTTCATCAAATTATTTAATGAATACAAGGATATATTTGCTTGGACATATGATGACCTCAATTCCTATGACACCAATATTATCCAACATATCATTCCTATGAAGCCTCAACCAAAACCTTTTCAGCAGAAGTTGAGAAAAAAACACCCCAACTTGAAGCCACAAGTGAAAGCATATCTAAACAAACTTTTGGCAGCAAGAACACTATTCCTAGTTAGACATACTCAATGGATTGCAAATATTGTGCATGTAAGAAAGAAAAATGGGGACATAAGACTCTGTGTTGATTTAATAAACTTGAATAAAGCTTCAAAGAAAGATAATTGTCATATGCCACCCATGGCAAAAAACTTACAATGTGTATATAGTTATGAAATGCTCTCATTACTAGATGGATTTTATGGTTATAACCATGTCTTAGTTGCACATGATGATCAATTGAAAACAACATTCCGAACAAAATGGGTAACTTATGCTTACAGGAAAATGCCTTTCGAACTAATCAATGCAGGAGCAACTTTCCAGATATCCATGGACATAGCTTTAAGGGGACTAATTGGTGATTGTGTATTGGTGTACCTGGATGATGTCACATTTTTTATCCAAGGATAGGAACGATAATATCAATCATTTAAGAAGAGTGTTCAATACATGTAGAAGATATGGTATCTCACTCAACCCAAAGAAATATGTGTTTGTTTTTTATGAAGGTAGGTTGTCGGCATTCATTGTATCAAAAGAAGGCATGATGATTGAACCTAAGAGAACTAAATTCATTTTGAAAATACCTCCCCCTCATAAAAACAAATCCATGTAGTCATTTCTTGGCAAGATTAAATTTCTAAGGAGATTTGTCCCAATCTTCGTTGAGACTGTCAAACCACTAAAAGATATGAATAAGAAGGACGCTCTATGGGCTGATAGGGTAACACCTAAGTATTCTCTAGGTAATTCCCCCTTTCTCCTAGTCTATGGACAAGAAGAAATTTTTCCTACCATACCTTTTTTCCCTCAGTGCAACTTTCTCAATCTGTTTAAGACAAAGAGTGCCCAGTAATGCAGCAAAGGTTGAACATGCTTCTGAAACTTGAAGAAGAAAGGGAAAATATTAAAAGAAACCTAGTGCAAAACCAATAAGTAATTAAAACATGGTTTGATAAGTCATCTGTAGGAAATAAGGACTTCCAAGAGGGTGATCTTTTCCTCAAGTGGGATAAAGAAAATGAAATGAAATGAAAACATGCAAAATTTCAAAAACTCCAGCTAGGTGCATACCAAATCCATTGGAAAATTGGATCATGAACTTTTAAACTCAAGACATTGGAGGGAGACATGGAGGAGTTCCATGTCGATGGAAAAATTATCAAACGATACTTCTTCTAATCACCTTAGGTGATGTATTATTGTACATACTAGGTTTTTTTTTTCTTATCTTCTATAAATATTTTTGAATAAAGCTTCCCCTCATTCCCCTTTGTTTTCGATTTAGTTTTTCCATTATATTTAAAATAAATCCATTATTGATATGTAATTTGCAATACACAAGACCCGACTTGTTGCATATTCTATTAAAAAGTAAATGCTCAACTTCTGTCTAAATAACTAATTGGGTTCTCAAGAAGTGAAAGAGATGCCTTGTATTCTATTAGAGTATAACAGGTAGTTATACTTGATGGTAGAGATTCAAGATGCTCTTTTTCGAGAAAAACTGCGACTATAGATAAAATGTTTATAAGAACTTAATTTTACAGACTGTTTTCTATCCATGTGATCACTCTCACCATTAGCTCATGATCCTTCATATATAGAACATATGACAACTATAGGTGTCTTATAAACAATACTATTGAGACCTCCCGATTATTTGAACATAAAAGATAATAAAGAATATTCTTGGAAAGGACTCATGAGGATGAAATATTTACTGAGACCATCATATCAAAGTAACTCTTGTATCACCCTGCATCCTAGACACCCATTATGCAGAAATGCTACATATATTACAAATCTTAAGGGTGAAAATTAAAACTTGAACAAGCTAGGAAGTTGAAAGCACCAATGATGATGTGGGAAGTACAAGTAAACCTGTCGGAGCTATGGACACTTACTGGAAGTGAGACTATGCTTGTATGATACCAAGGAAACTTCATCAGGGCTATGGATGCTCGTTGGTAGCGAAGCAATGTCGGGAAAGAAGAGATGAGGAACAAACATCGGTCTATAAATAGTTAGTAAAAAACTTATGTTATGTTCAATTCCTCCCATATTCCTAAACTATATTAACCAATCCCATCCCTAATTGTCTCATAGGAATTATCCCAAAGATCATCGAGGTTTACCACATTCTTATTTTTTAGGAAATAAAGAGTGATGTGGGGTTCATCGTACAGATCAATATTTAAAAGTTTCAACAAATATACAATCAAATGTATACAATATGGACGTCTATTCGAGGCAGAGGTAACTGGTTCTCCTAGCAAGTCACCATTTTAGATATCATTTTTGGGATCAACTGCGTAGAGTAAGTCATTAATCTATAACCCATATCCATGAGTATTAGTCACAACTAACCAATAATTCTCATGATTTGAATAGCCCACTTAGCACTCATTGCGTTGGGTGATGCTCATAGGGGTGAAGAAGTGGAATTGAAACCAACGAAATGAATCACATAACATCAATCATCACTTCTGCGGCTTGCACCCGGTAACCAGGAACTCCCAGGTGGTCAGCCATCCCAAGACGCTTCTGGATCAGGCACCTAACTATGGAGTTTTCCGCACAATCAAGCCCACTTGGCTTGCTAACCCATTTTCAAAACCTTAGCAAGTATTGTGCCTTATGAACTATCCAGTTAGAGCTCCCTTCACTCTTATTATTTAAGCATAGAGGGGCTTCCGCAGTGCAACATATTAGATATCATTTTTGAGATTAACTACGTAGAGTAAGTCATTACTCTATGACCCATATCCATTAATCTATGGGGTAGCAAGCTAAGTGGGCTTGATTGTGGGGAAGACTCCATAGTTAAGTGCGCTTGAGCCAAAGGTATCTTGGGATGGGTGACCACCTGGGAAATCCTGGTTATCAGGTGCAAGCCCCAGAAGTGATGATTGATGATATGTGATTCATTTCACTGGTTTCAATTCCACTTCTTCACCCCTGCGAGCATCACTCGATGCAATTAGTGCTAAGTGGGCTATTCAAATCATCAGAATTATTGGTCAGTTGCGACTAATACTCATGGATATGGGTCATAGATTAATGACTTACTCTACGCAGTTAATCCCGAAAATGATATCTAATATGTTGCACTGCGAAAGCCCCTCTATGCTTAAATAATAAGAGTGAAGGGAGCTCTAAATGGATAGTTCATAAGGCACAATACTTGCTAAGGTTTTGCAAATGGGGTAGCAAGATAAGTGGGCTTGATTGTGGGGAAAACTCCATAGTTAAGTGCACTTGAGCCAAAGGCGTCTTGGGATGGGTGACCACCTGGGAAGTGTTGGTTACCAGGTGCAAGCCTCGAAAGTGATGATTGATGCTATGTGATTCATTTCGCTGGTTTCAATTCCACTTCTTCACCCCTGTGAGAATCACCCAATGCAATGAGTGCTACGTGGGCTATTCAAATTATGAGAATTATTGGTCAGTTGCGACTAATACTCATGGATATGGGTCTTAGATTAATGACTTACTCTATGCAGTTAATCCCGAAAATGATATCTAATATGTTGCACTGCGGAAGCCCCTCTATGCTTAAGTCACCATTTGTTGTGACATCCAAAACAACCCACTAAATCTCATCAGTTTTAGTGGGTACCCGCCAAATAAAATTTTGCAAGGTACACCTTATCATCCAACTAGTTATTCATTCATAATAGTAATCTTTGTACATAATTTTTGACATTGGTTCAAGGTGAAATTCGTGAAACATCCTAGATAGATCAGTTTGAGTCCCCCTCTCCTTTTCGCCATAAAAGGATCTTAATCTCTTACATAGAAATCATGTTACATTGATGTGCCCAAAGCCTCTACTCATATGAACCCGCTCAAGCATCATCGACCCCCCTTTTCGAAGTCACACGATATTACCCTTCTATCCAATTCTTCTGATGACAATGCTTCTTCAACATTGTCATCGAAAGAATGAAATGAAGATGCACCCATAGAGACTTTTATTCTTGAGACAATGATGAAGTCTGGATGATGAAAAGCTATATGTTGTTTTCCATGATTCTTCTCTTTCATGATAACGTGTCAATAATATATTGTTTCTAGTAGTTCCCATGAATCGGTCATAACAGGTGGACTATGCATCCTGTAACATACACACGTATGAATGTCCTTAACCAATATCTATCTATGTAATTCAAAACTCATATCAGTGTTGACATAGCATCCACAGATTCTCCTCCTTGAAAAATATCTCGATGACATTATCCTAACTCTAATAAGTCACCTTCCGATGCATATGTGTCAAGAAGAGATGGACCCTTGAAAACTTTCCAAAGTTAACTATTGCACCATGCATAAAATAGATCCCAATAAAATCATACGCTATAATGCAATGAAATATTTTTCGGTTGTACATGAAACACACAACCTAGCCTTGATTAATTTGTTTTCATTTTCAATGAACATATTTTCTTCATCAAGAGAAGTCATGAGACTACCCTTTGTGTTATCTATAAAATATTCTGATGATGACACTGCCCAAGACATCGTCGTCGGGAACCAACCTCCCAGACCATGACCCATCTTGAATGTCTTTCGATGACGACACCATAACCTCATAAATCAACCTTCCATTCAAATATCATATAAAGACATGTTTGATTTAATAAAATAAATGCATAACAAGGAAAGCAACTTATAAGACCTTGGTATCTTTTAGCACACATTTCGAGGGTAAACAATTATTATAATAGGTGATCATCATCGAAATATGACCTCAAGTTCAAATTCTTTGGAACTATTGTATTTATTGTTTCCCGAAGACGATATGATCGGAGAGTATTTCCTCCATCCACCTACCCTGCACTTATGATGATACACCAACGGTAATAAACACAAAGCTTTCTTCAAAGAAATAAATAGAGGATTGTATGACTCTAACCAAGTCAAAGTTGTAACACACTTATCATTAATTACACAGGGTTTGGGGAAAATTCACAAAATATAACAATTTTGTTAAGTCATAATCGATATACTACTTTGACATATGAAACATGTGAAAGTGTAAGTGTTGCTACTGTAAAAAGTTGGGTAAATTCCCCCATATGTTGAAGATCTTGAGCCAACAAGTACGTATTTTGTGTGTTTCGAAGTTAATGCTTTTTGTAGAAAATTTGAAGGTAAATTAATTTTGTTTTTTGTATAGCAATGTATGAAGGTGACAAGATGTCCAAAGTTCATACTAGAAAAGCAAAGAACCAGGCAGTTGCCAGACCTATCTCTGTTTTAGGTCCATACATTCTCACTATTACAGACATAAGTAGTTGCCATGGAAGGGAACATTAGGCAAAGTACCATGAGATATATAACATGTTCCAGAATGAAGAGTACCCTCCCGATGATGAAGACATTGACAAATACAAGAATATTGGAAAACATGGTATTCACACAGTGGTTGCTCACCCCATGATTTTTCCTTATAATGATGTTGTGCAATGGTGTTTCACCCACTTGCAAAAGGAAACAACCATAATAGTCAACACATCTAGTGTTCCAATTTCAGCTATGAAGGTCAAAGATATTAGATCTAAGTACAAAACCCCATAGGCTATGATATCACTAGATGAATCATTTCTAGATAAGTTGGGAATCGAGCATAAGGACTTTGAAACATTGATGGAGGATTGGTTCGTCGATGAAGAATGGCCAGTAAAGGAAGGGGAAAGACACATTCCCATGAAATACCTGAAGAATCCATATAGAATCCTGAATACGATGATCTACATGATCTATGGTGAGGAAAATAGTGCTCATTTTAGGATGGAGTGGTTTATGATGTCTTACACAGTGGCCAAGACTGAACGAGCTTTTTACTGGGCCAACATTTTAGCTTTCAACATCATAAATTGAGCTCAGGAAGCCCAAGGTATGAAAAGCCTTGGTTTCTATATGACGACATACCTTATTGATGCAATTTGTGTTGCTTATAAATTTTATGCTTTTAATTGGGATTGGAACCCAAACCAACCCCTGATTCATGTATATTGTTCATAATTGTGGGAGGTAAACTGTAAAGAGCACTTATACAATATCTGTGATTGCTTCTTGGCTCCTTTATACAAAGTTAATTTTTTGGTTTTACTGATCCAGAATCAAATCCAGGAGGCTTCTAGGCCTAGAAAAGGCTCAAAAATGAAAGTGCTCGGAATCAAATGAAACCAATTCCATTGCGACCGGCTCGTCACGCTAATTCCAACCATATATTTACTTTCTCAAGCAAACGCCATATGTGAGAGTTATCGCACTCTGGCCGTTTTACCAAATAACCAAAAAGTAAAAAACAAGTCAACAATCAAAGGGTGACGTGGCACTCTCTGAAAGTGACACATGGCAGTAACAGAGGTGACAGAGGTAGGTGATGACATGTGGCAACCAATGACTGGGCAGATGATGTAGGCATGGACCAATACAGTATTGACATGTGGCATGTGGTTGGACAAATGTGGTGGTACCACTTGGCCCAGGCATGGGCAGCCACATGGCACCCAATCAACAATCTAATGGCAAGTTTCAAAAATAAGTTTGGGGTCCATGGGTTTTGAACCCACCACCAACCACCAAGCTAAGCACTTTGAGGAGAGCTTTATTACCAACGCGCCACCATGTTTCTTATTCAATGAAGCACATTTAAATTTATTTAAAATACAATGTATTGTTATATGAGCAAAAGGGGGGGCTGGGGCTATGCCCCAGCCCACGATTTTATTACACCCCCGACCACTGCTGCAAAAAGGGTGTGCTACTATACAGATTCAACACATAAGGATTTGGGGCATATCTTTAGCACCGACCACCACTTCTTTCGAACACTGCGTTCGACTACCACTTCTTTGACATGTCATTCATGTAACATAGATTGGAGAACTTTGTGGAAAATGGCTCCAATGGTTCAATCTCTGGGAAGGTAGCTCATTCTGGTATTTTCCAAGTGAAAAATGCAATCAGCACAAGCCACCAGCTGAAATGGAACTTGTATCCTTGATCTTACGCTTCGTGATAGTCTTTCTCAAGCTCGTTAATGAGGTAGCTTGCCCAATTCATTTGCATCCCCTCCATACATTTTCTTGTGAGGCCCACCATGAACCTGGTGACATACGTGGGGTGGTTCTTTCTGACGAGCTTTCCAGCTATGAGTTGACAAGATAGGCGCACTGCACCATCTTGGATGGAGGCTACCTTGTAGCCTCACTTTCCTTTTTCTACTTTGTCGTATGCCTCCTTAATGTGTTGTCTGACATTCTCACGGTTAAATAGACCGGTCGGGGTAGGCGAATGGAAAGGCGGGGTAAAAAATGGATGGCGAGGTATATCTTCAGATAAAACAAATCAATACACATTCAGTTCTCTCAGATAATCACGGGTATCAAAAAGTGGTCCCAGCACAACGACCAATGGGTTAAATAAGCGAGCGTCGTAACAGATTCTTCCAATGGACAAGAATGCCTCAGTCAATGCAAATCCATGAATTATGTCACGGTATCAACGTCCAACGACGATCTAGTTGCCCATAAATGTGTTTCCTAGTCATTTGGAACGTCATTCTAACGGTCGAGGTGCGTGGTTTTGTTGTTCCGACGAGGTTCAGAGGCTGCAAGTGTGCCTCTTGTGAAGTTGTCTCTGTAACTTCCTGTAGCTTTTCTAACTTGTCTTTCTTCTTACTGAGATTCCTTTCCTTCTTTCATGTGATCTGAGTCTTTGAATTCCTCTTCTTATTATTATTCTTATCTTCTCTTAGTGTAGTAGCTTTGCGCTGTTGATGAGCTCTCAAAGGATTCAAAGGTAATACCTATTTTCTTATTAACTCCAGGGTGAGTATGTTTCTTTCTTGCATGGGTAGGTCCTTAAAACCTTCTTGTGTTCTTTCAACCTCGACAGCTAATTATCTTTCTTTCTTCTACTTCAACTCAACTTCTAGTTCTTCTATCAGTCGATCTATTCTTCTAGCTATGAAATCCTTTAGTTCTTTCTTTTTCTTTTCTGTAGCTTCTTCCTCTACTTTCCTCCTGATCTGATCCTCATCGATCCAAGTCTTTCCTAACAAAAAAGGAAAAGTGGTGTTGTTCTCAACAAACCTAATAACTTCAAATTCTTCTTGAGTCAATGTTCCATGGATGATAACAAGTACATTAGTAACTCTTCCACATAGGGTTATCATATTTCCTCTGAACAAGCCTATCCTTCCTAGTGAAAGTACCACAATAGGCTTTCCAAAAATTTCCCAAGTGCTTTCTGTCATAATATTCACTTGTGTCTCCTCATCCAGGACACAGTCTATGTCGAAGTCTCCTAATCTTATATCTATGCGTTGTTTTTCTTTCAATATCTTTGATAAAATGACAACTTTGTGATCATCCATTACTTCTTTTAACTGTACTAACATAGTCTGAGCTTTCTCTAATTCTTTCTCTTTATGATTTTCTAACATGCTCTTATTATCTTGACTCATATTCATTTGTTCAACTTTAGCAATCATCCTTGGACAGTCTTCTACTTTATGACCAACTATTTTTCAACATGGACAAATAGGATCTACACCAGGGCATTCCTTAGCAAGATGTCCTGGTCTTCTGCAGTTATAACATAAGGTCAATCCTCTTTTCCTCTTGTAATTTTCCCAACTTCTCCAATACTGCGCACCGGGATCACAGTGCTGGACCTACAATTTGCAAAAATTCTTTCTAGGTTCCTGCATCCATTCATTAGTCCAAAAATTATCTCTATGCATAGGATAACATATCTTTCTCTAGTTCTATCAATTTTATTTAGATCAACTCTTTCTTCTAACTGCACCCTAGCTTTCAGACTAGGAAAGAATCTATCAAACATACCTAGATTCATGCTTTCGAAACAAAAATTTTCACTTTACTTACCCTTTTCAACACAAATCTTTAAGATCTTACCTCTTTTCTTCAGATCAATTTTCTTTCTTAGTACATAGATTCGCAAGTCAAGTAGAATATTGCGCACTACATTAGAAGATCTACACACAGAGCTTCTCTTTTATTTACTTCATTTCCCAACAATCACAGTTTCAGGTCTCGACAACGGAACCATTTGTTGGCACAAGGGAAGACCCAGGGTTCAACTCTTCAACAACGCACCAACAAAACCCTAACTATTGGCCCTTTTGGAAACACCTGCGAAGTAGATGTAGTCTCACCCGAGGTAGAGGCAGGGGGGTTATAGGACTCAAGTTTCTATAACATAAATAATCAATGCACTAAGAAGATCTACAACATAAATATCATAGCAAAAAGTAAACCATCAACACATGATATATGTGGTTCACCCCAGTGCGGGGCTACATCCACCAACAACTTCTTCTTATTTATTAGTCTTCAATCTCTTATATTCCTATGCTCATGTGCACTAAGCCACAGAGCCAAGCTTCGCACTGGACAGGTGATCTGCGCATTGTGCACCAGATCCACCTTCCCAAAATCATGTCAAGGCATAGAGCCAACTACTCTATTAAGCACAGAGCCTTACATACTCGGTCTGTTGCACAAAGAAACTCAGAACTACTTGCCTCTTGCACTTAGCTACTTACTACTGTTTCTACTACTCCTCATTCTTACAATATTATTCTTATTTATACTTTTACATTTACAAAAGGGCCTAAACATGGATAAACCCATGGGTCGACATCCCATACACGTTACAAAACCCTAAGAACCCCATGTTGGGTCCACAGATCCCACAAAACAAGTGATATCCCGCGATCTCAGCTCCGCATGGGTGCTCCATCTTTGACCATCTCATCAATGTCCTAAAAGTGGTCAATCCTGACCAATGTTTCCTCAAAACTTGGTCGAGGGCCAACAAAGATAGGGTTTTGGTAAAAGAAAAATTTAAAGAACTACTCTAGCAGGATAAGGAGAATCAAGAAGCTAAACAAAGGGAACAAAATCAGAATGCTAAAGAAATATCAAGGAAGGGTGATGAAGCTTAAGAGAAGTATCGGTAAAGAAAGAAGGTAGAGGCTGCAAAGAAACAAATAGGATTGGACAAAAGCGAATATAAAGGCCAAGTTTTAGAGAAGAACAATGGAAGGAATACAAATAACATAGAGAGGGAGACAAAGTCTCAAGAAAATATAGATCTTGAGAAGAAAAGAAAATCAGATGAAGAACAAACCTCATTGGTCACTCAAAATGAGGACAAAAAGAAGCAAGAAGAGGAAGAAAAGAGGAATGCAGACAAATCCTATTAAAAGGAACTAGAACAATTGAACCAAACTGTAGTAACAAACCACGATTCATGTATGATCACATTCCCCTTATAATAATGTACTCCTCTGGAAACAATTCCAAGTAATCTTTCATTCACATATCCAACACTTGGAATAGAATGTGTTGTTGTAGTTGTAGGAGACTACTATTACAACCACAAAACCAAGGCTACTGATTAAAGAACAACACAGAGAGAAAGACAAGGGACAAGAACAAGCCAAGAAACATCTGAAAGAAGCATTAAGTGGAAAGCAGACCCATACCCTAAAGAGAATGCAATACATGAAACATATCCCCTTAATGCCTTCATTGGTGAAAATGTGATGTCGGTCTACGAAGTCGTAGAAAACCTCGACATATCAAAAGAAAGAGTATCTAAGCTATAGGATGCCATGGATACCATCAAAGACAATTTAGCTAGTGAATTCAGGAAATAGTCCATAACAACAAGACATCTACATAGAGAAGAACTGCAGAGAGAGTTGCAACTTCAAGAGAATAGACTAAGTGCAGAATTTGAACAAAAGGATAGCTTGAACCATAAATTATATCAATAGGAAATAGAACAAATTAAATCTATGCATACTCAAGAAATGGTGAGGTTGCATGCATAACGCTTAGAGATAAGTGAATATAAAGAAAATATATAAGACCAGATCCAACAACTGACACAAGCTAACGACCTCCTAGAGAAGACTTTGGAGGAAATTAAAATGAGAACTATTGTCTTGGAGATAGTTAAATAATAAGCCACTATAGCTAATGATGAACTTAGATATGTATAGAAGAAATTTTTATGTGCATTAAACATGATTCAAAAGAATAAGTCAGATCACCTGAAGCTAGGTCTACAGATGAACAGTGTGAAGGAAAAGTATTAGAAGGTCCAGAGTGCCTATGACAAGATTTTAGATTGGAAAGATGTTTATGATATCCCTCATAACATCTTACCAGTCTATACAAACAAGCAAAGGATAAAATAACAAGTACTTATTAACACTAGGAAATCTATCCTCAATGATATTAAAACCACTCAGGAAACAGTTGAAAAATCTTGTGAAAGATTGTGGAGGACATCAGAAAAATTACAAAAACAATTTGGTATGGAGACCTTGGATGATTTACTGAAGTAGGACCAACTCAAATGATAATAGAGGATGTGAAGGCCAGAAGGATTCTGAACCTGAAGGTTATCGAACTAATAGAGGAGGTTGATAAAGAAGTGTTGGAAACTAGAATAATAAAGACAAACAAATTGATCTTGTAAACCAAACACTTCATTCAAGTGGTAACCCCTATTTTTGATGGTGAAATAGATCTTGAGAACATGCAGCTGAGAAGAATAAAGATTATACTAGAAGACTTCAAAGTGTGGAAAGACTTTAGGGATTAAATGCAATAGCCAAAGACCACTTGATTTTTGTAACAAATTTTCTGCATTTTGATTATTTGGTAATCATTGTAAAGTCTCTATCAGGATGTGAAATGAAGCATTGTAACTGTCATATGATAGGATGATAGTTGTTGATTATGAAAAGCGTCTTCTTATGTTTTATAAAAGGGATGGACATAATGAAGTAGGGACTTTTTCACTTTGTATATGCTAGACAATACTATTACTTTGGAAATTAATGAAGAGCAAGATACATTTTGGAGATATGGATCTTGGTGAATGTGTTTGAGAACTTCCTTAAATCATTTATCTCATGTTTGAGTATTGTATTTCTATTGTTTGAATTTGTTCTACAAACTTTTATGTATTTTCATATGGCCATATGTTTCCTATTGAATACAACAACAATGTTGTAGAAACATATTGCAACTAATTGAATGTGTGTATATGATTTTGTCATTATCTCATTTATCTTTGAATATATGAACTCTTTTTAATTCAAACGATACTATATTTCATTGTATTCAATCTTAGCTAGTCTACTCCTAATCAGGGTAGGATTAGAATAGTTTCACATTTAGACTTAGAAGTAGTATCATTAGCTCATTAGTTCCCAATTTTAATTCTTCTGAGAACCTTCGGTTCTCAGATTCATATTTAGAAGGAAAATTTGTAGTGGAAACCAGGCCCACGTACTATGCAGAAACGTTATCTCAAACGAGAGCAAGTCTAATTGGGACTTGTCATCGAGAATTCTCCCTTACTTGCTTGAAAATTCATTTGGATATGTCAACATACTCTTCCCCAAGTTGATTGTACTCAACCCTCATGCTCTCAATAACTATCAAATGTAAGTCTCAGACCCACCCTCTTACATGAATTCAATGATTGGGCTCAAGAACACTCAGCCAAAAAATGGAAGGTCTATAGCAAGGACAATTTAGAAACAAATGGTTTGGGTTTAATAGATATGGGTAAACTCTCCCACATGGACCCCTTCCCTCTCTTGTGGAAACTAAGCCCCCAAATCTTCGTCCATGTCCATCTACAGCTGGTGGGACATTTTATTTATGATTTTCAATATACATTATTTACATATTACACTGCTTGGCCCTCAACCATACATTACATTTACAATATACATCGCTAGTTTTGGATTTGAAAACGGGGATGTTACAAGACAAATTTTGGTTACATCTTAATAAAGAAAGGTTATGGGGACTAGGGAAGAAAATCAAAGCCATGAGATATGGATTTTTCAAAATATTGGAGAAGGTAGGTAACGATGATTACAACATTAGTCTTCCACCTTATATGTGCATTTACTCAAGAGTAAATATAGAGACCCTAAAACTATACGAGCCATAAATTCTCAATGAGGACGAAGACGACCAACTCTTACCTTCCATTGAATATTTGGCACTGGATGCATAGGGATAATTACTAAAGTAAAATTATACCAAAAAAGGACAAAATCACTAGAAGGGGTCAACAATAACTTTGGCAGGTGGGATTGAAGGGGAAATTACTAGTGAAGGCCAAATGACACTCCAAGGAAAATGTTGAGAACTTGTTTCCTCATATCCTTCAAAACTAATGCTTTGAGGTACCAAAAGCCTCCCAAAATGGGGCAAGATGATCAAAAAATGGATATAAATAAATACCATATGAATTTATTGATACTTTAGAATGGGGAGATTAGGGTCGAGGACATCGATATTAAGTTTGCTAGAATTCATAACACTAACTTTTAATGTATTTTTGGACCTTAAAGAAAGTTTTTTAAACCTAGTGATGGTTGAAGCTTGCATACTAAGCTTAGAGGAATTTTTTAGTTGTTTGTCATTTTTCCACTATTCTTTAAATATCATCTCTTATTATGTCTAGGAATCTCATGTAAAAGTATGTTTGAAACCCATAAAGTCCGGGGTTTCCCTTTATTGAGTCAATGATTGCCTAAAACACCTCATTCTTATAAACCCTTTGACATACAATTTTTCCTTTGATTCTTTGTTGTCATTGATAAGATGTGGGAACAAATTGGTTTTATTTCTTTAAATATACCAATGAAATGCTCAAACATTTACCGGAAATTATGAGTTCATGACTTGTTTAGATTCTAAATTTTTATCCTAATTCATTTACATTTTACAACTTTTGTTATGGCTTTCATGTTCCATATCACATGGTTTTATGTTCAATATCACATGGTCAAAGAAATTGGAAATTTTATCTTCTCCTTTTATTCATCTAATACCTATTTCTAAAAGATCTTTTCCTAAAATTCTATTTAAAGAAGATGTTTTCCTAAAATTCTTACTCTATGATTTCTTTGAAATATAAATATTTATATCTATCAAGATTTTCTTTTAATTTATTGATATGGGCACTTCTTTAGATTTTATCATTTCCTCTTTCAAATTTAACCTATTTTCCAAAAGTTCTTTTATTCCGTTCTTATATTTCTATTTGAAGTTTTTATTATAAAATTAATTTGAAATACTCTCACTCATTCCAAGTGAGTACACTTAATTTGAAATATTCTCTAGTGCATCGGAAAAAGTGTCTCATGGGGATTTGTATTTCTTTAAATTAAAGCAATTACATTCTTTTCACTCTAACATAGTTATATTTTTAATTGGGTTTAGTTTGGGTGGGTGGGAGGAATGATCATTATCCTCCCACCTAGGTTCAATTCTTGCAAATGATATGTTGATCTCATAACAAGTATATTATTGTAATGTTTTTGAACGTTATTGTTGATCGACCTTGCACCCTGAAGATTCTAAGGTTTACCTTGGGTACCATTCTCAAAATAATGAAAAGTACTCGAGGGTTTTCCCCAAATAGCAAACATCTAGCTTCTCATTCATAAATAAAATATTATTATTTTGATTCATTAATGTTTAATATATGAAGTTGATTGTTTTATTTTACTTTAAAAAAATTGTAGAAAATTATTTAAGCACTTCTTTGTATTTGTATATAGTATTTATTGTAAATTTGTTTGTATTAATTATGGATTCTAATTTGGTAGTGATATCAAGCAAGATACATAATAAAGACAATTTCATTTTTTATAGGAAATTCAAAACATTCATCCACTTGAACTAGCCCATCAAATTTGGATATTTTGTAATATGGTTAATTCTATATTATCAAACTTATAAGTATCTAAATTTAACTTTACTTACTAACTAAACGAGTCAAAATAACTTAAATTGACTTATACTCACATTGATTGAATTTGACTAAAGTTAAAATAAATTTAACTTGAGTTAAATTTCATTAAATTCACCAATTGATTCGAAAATCCTTAGATGTCAATTAATTCTTAAGTAGACACTAAACATCTAACCAGATTCAAGAAATTAAGATCATCTTGATTATTTTCAAAATAACATGTGAAAATGCTTACTTATCCATAAACATCATCAACTGATAATAACTTGTAGAAATAAGAATGCCAAAATAGAGAGAAATAGAGACGACAATTAACAAGGCTCATTACACAGTTTGATAACGGAGTTCACCCATCTTGGGCTATGTCTCCAGGTCCGCTTCCAAACAGTGAGACCGCTCTATTAATGTTCAAATGCTTGATACAATGATGACTTACAATGGAAATTTTGAAGACATCCTTCAATTATGATGCTCAAACCAAGAAACAAAGGTTATCACGAACTCCTCTCGAAATTCTAAGAAGAATGAGTATAAACTTGACCAGGTTCTGAACATGTGCTTAAAGACCCCCTTTTGCATGCCAAACGAGACTATGGCTCTCATACATAGAAAACAAAACTAAGAATTTCACACACAACACTTTAGCACAAAAAAAATTACACCACCATCAAATTTCTTTGGGAAAACTAAGAAAAATGAGTATAAACACCCTATACTTCTCTCAAAGACTTCCCAAGTCTCAAAATCTCATGAGAATAATCTCTTTGACACACAAATCAAGGAAAAATCGCTCTTCGACACGAAAAATAAATGCATACCCACTTTTGGCAGGAATTTCAATAACTCGCATTGGGTTGGGTGCTTGGTTTATATAGGGCTAGGTCAGAGGAGTCAAACCCCGTTCAACCTACTATATGCTCGGGGCAATTAAATAAAACATAAATAAAATATTTTGTGTTAGTTGTAGCAAACATAACCATTGGCACATTGGTAGGAGCTCCTGGTTAAGGTGTTGGAATATTACATAATATTCCCCCGGAGGTCTTGGGTTCAAATTTTGTCGATTCTAACAAATTTGTATTCCCTTAGCCAATATTGGCCAATCGGAGAGTGTCATGTGGCATTCTCTGGTTGGTCCACCTGTTGCACAGTCCCCTGCCTACGTCCGCATCCTGCCACATCATCTACCCAGTCACCAACCACTTCTCTACCATGTCATTATACGGCATGTGACGTGTCATCCTTACATTGATGCCATGTGGACCGTATGGATGCCACACCATCGTACAGATACACATGACACATTTTTATTGGTCCAGCTAGGTGTCGAAAATGCCCAAAATGAGTGACACGTGGAATCCTCTTGTGTTCCCTATTATTGGATAAATCCGTGAGTGCGGACACAAACCGATCTCCCTAGATCCACTTGGATCTAGAACAAAACAGGACAGAATATGACGCCTTCCTTAAGTTTTAGATATTGAATTTACTAATTAAAGAGGGATGAGTGACATACCGTTTAAATGTCGCTTCCTCTCGCCATCGCTATCCTAGCTCCGTTCCAATGCTCATACAATGATGAACCTGCAAAAGAATGAAACCAACCAAAGTGATAGCAATAGCATAAACTCAATATAAACCTATGTATGTGATCAAGGAATCATACAATAAA
>JZKD02S1672749.1:292071-303325 GCA_000966675.3 Picea glauca
CTACCACTAAGATATTCACCGTACAAGAAATTGAGGTGGGCATCAAAAAGTTGGTTGTTGGAAAAGAAAAAGATTTGGTTGAACTCCAGGCAGAATATCTAAAGTGGGGTTCAAAAACTCTTACACCTCACATTATGAAAATTTTCAACATCATTCAACAGGGATTTCCTACAGATTGGACAACAAGCCTAGAAATACCACTTTTCAAGAGTGGGGATGTCAACAATCCCTCCAACTATAGGACCATAATGATAAACCCCTTGTTTGTGAAGTTATTTGGAAATATGCTAGAAAATAGAATCAGCAAGTGGGCAGAAGAAGGGGATAAGTGTGCTAAAGGGCAAGTAGGTTTCAGACCTAAACACTCAACAATTGATCATGGTATAACTCTAAGGCACATCATTGAAAAAGTGTGGGAGAAAAAAGAGGAAGCCTTTTGTTGCTTTGTCAATTTCAAAAAATATTTTGACACGATCCCTAGAGATAAGCTTTGGCATAGAATGGAGGAACTTGGGGTTCCTATACATCTTAGAGCAGTTGTCCATAGGCTATATGAGGAGGTTAAAGTCAAAATCATAACGTCAGCTGGTGTCTACGAAATTTTTAGGAGTGATATTGGGGTCAAGCAAGTGTGCCCATTGTCCCCTACCCTCTTTGGCTTATATATTGACAAACTTGAAGAGTGGTTAAACTCACAGGAGGGTGATGGCGCTCTTTTGGGAGATTTTGTGATAAGTCTTCTTTTGTATGTAGATGACCTTATTTTGATTGCTAAATCCACTCTTGGGTTGCAAGAACACTTAATTTCCCTTGAGCGCTTTTGTAGTACAGTGGAAATGCAAGTCACTACTAGCAAGACGAAATTGGTAATTTTTTCTAGCAAAAGAAAACATAAGCAACATAAATTCTACTTTGAAGGAAACACTCTTGAAGAAGTGGCAGATTAAAAATACCTCGGAATTGACTTCAACAAAAATCTAAGTTGGGAAGGCTGTAGAAAGAAAATAACTTTGGGAGGTTGGAAAGCATTCTATGCTTTTCAAAATAGATGCAAAGAAGCAGAGCTATGGGATTGGAAGACTATGCAAACTGTCTTTGGGATTTTAGTGATCCCGATGGTTCTATATGGTTGTGAAGTGTGACCCAGCAGCACATCTGACTTACAGTGGAAACAAATTGAGAAGATTCAAAAACGCTTGATCACAAACAAGTTTAAAATTAAAAGTTCAGTCCCTTATGATATCATGTTGAGTGAAATGGGGGTTGCTCCTATTGAAGCAATTGCTATGGTGCGTCTCATAAGATATCTAAAAAAAATTGAGCAAATGGAAGACATTCGATGGCCTAAGGTCGTCTTCAATGACATATTGTGCAAAAGGAAGAAGATGTGGATGAGACAAAATATTAAATGGCTTAGTAAATGGGATATCCACTTGAACAAGTTCCCTACGAACAGTAAAGAGATAAAGGCTTTTGTTATTGATAGGTTCCACAAGCGAACTTGGGATAAAGGGCTCGGGACAAAGAAAGAGTACTACATTGAAGAGTTTAACCCCACATACAATCATCATAAAAAAGCGTACATCAGGGCCAATATATATTGGAGAGACAAAATGCTTATTGCCCAATTAAGAACCAATTCCCATCAACTTCGTTGTGAAACTAGGCACTGGAAAAGACCAAAAGAAGCTTGGGAAGAAAGGGTGTGTGTGTTCTGCACCTCCGGAAAAGTGGAAACAGAAAATCATTTCATTTTAGAGAGTGAATCTTTCAAAGACAACAGGGACAACTATATAAATATCTTGACAGCTAGCTCTTGCAATGACTTATTCAGTGAGGGGACAATGGAGAAATTAGGGGATCTCATCATCAAGTTGAATAGGAAAAGGGTTGAACTACTGAAATCAGTGTGTGAGGCGGTCTGTCCCATAGGATATTGTTAGCCTCGTGGACGTTAAAATTACTTCTTCTTCTTCTTCTTCTTCTTCTTCTTCTTCTTCTTCTTGGTGGAAGTGCTTGGTCTAGCTTGACTATTGGAGCCTTCTCCTCCTGTAGGATTTCTACATTTGTTGATGCCATCACACCCTCCCAGATTTCACACTTTAAGCTTAAAATGATCTCAGTTATCTCGCGATATAGTAACTGGCATTGTAGACTTGAGCTTCTAATTATATATACTAAAACACACATGACCTCTCGCCCATGCAAAAAAAATGTATCTCTGCCCAGAATTCATCAAAATGATTTGGTACCAGTTTAGATAAATTTTGGGAAAAGATTCAATGATGAATCACTTTTGGGTGAAGGATTGATTTTATCAAATATTAATTACACCGATGGTGTATTTTATTACACCGAAGATGTATTTTAAGAGAGATTTCATTGATAGGTTTTCGTCATCTGTCGAAAGCATATAACATAATACCACGTATCTTAATAGTACTAGTACTAACATTATTTAGAGATATCTATGTGATTTGTAGGTCCCTTTCCTTGTCATTGCACAACCCAAATGCATTATTCTTCTTTTACCCTTGTATCAATAAATACCAAAAGCACCATAAACGCAGAAGAGTGAATGGGAAGAAAAATCACCATAAACCCAAAAGACAAAACGAGAAGAAAATGCGCTCAGATAGAAATGTATGTCAAACAAAATTTATAAAGGCTGGTGGAATTCCACCGAGATTGAAATAGTTCAAAACCCATGGGGCACATACTAAAATTTTCAGGTCACAAAATAGTGCAAGCTCAGGGATTATTGTAGGAACCTGGTCCGACAACAATAAATGTTGAATGGTGCCAACAAACTTTCCAACATGGAATGTGAGCAATTTTACATCCTAATATTTAGCCATCAATTGAGACAAATCTACTAAACATGGATGTTTGGTTAGAAGATCATTTATTGTATTTAATTGTTGTAATACATAAAGGTTGATAGATGGGAAAAGTTGAAGGGTTGGATGGATGTATGTTGGCTGTTGTAATTTTCTCTTGTACATAATAAAACCAAATTTCATTGTCGGGTGGATGTTTCTCGTGTGAAGGGCTTTAACATGTAAATCTGGTGTTCAATTTTTATGTGATTGCATTTGTCTATGTTGTTTTGTTTTTGGCTAATTAAAATCTGTATGATTGAAGCTTTCCATGTATTACAAGTGGTATCAGAGCAGGTGGAGCAGCAGGTTAACCAAGAAGAATGGTTTGTAGATCTCTTGTGAGCATATTGGATGTGTTTTTGGCAGGTGAAGGAAGGCGGATCGGATTAGTGAAAATCCCAGATGTTTTTTCCATATGAGAGGGTTGATATCGGGTGCTTTTGTACACCGGTGCTCCCTAGGTAGTGTTAGGAGCGTGGAGATGCACGAACACTTCAAAAATTGTGATTTTCCCCACTCTGACACTACCAGTTCAGGCAGCCAGATGCGTCATAGTAAAGTGGCAAAAACTGTGATTTTCGCCACTCCGGCAGGACCAGTTCAGACAGCCAGAAGAACCATAGTAAAGTGGCACCCCTCTTTCCACACTAGCAGATCACCAACACCCCCAATGCAACCCTAATATGCACCAATCTCATATGGTTATGGCAGTGCCCCAAATGAATGTTATGGCAGTGCCATCCTCTTAAAGAGGGAAACGTGAAGTTGTTTTGGCTGCAAGTGTGAGGGAAACGTGATTTGTTTGGCTGGTGGGTTTGAGGGAAACGTGGATTTCTTTGGCTAGTGAGTGAGGGAAACATAGATTTGATTGGGTGGTGAGTGTGAGGGAAATGCGGATTTGTTTGGCTAGTGAATGTGAGAAAAAAGTGAATTGTTTGGACGAAGAGCGGTTGAGGGATTGCATCTATGGATAAGGTTCAAAGTTCGAAATTCGAAGTTGAAAAAATAATTGGTAGGGATATAAAAGAAACAGATATCCATGATGAATGATGAATGGGGCGATCTGGATGCAAGAGAACTGAGTACTATATGTTTGAGTATTGCAGATGATGTTTTGTTTAGTATAGTAGGATAGGAAACAACAATAGGTTTGTGGAACCAAATTGGAAGGACTTTACATGACAAATTCCTTGACCAATAGAATAGATTTGAAGAGGCAGTTGTATGGTTCGCAAATGAAATAAGGTACGAAAGTCACTAACCATTTGTTGGCACCAGGTCGAAGAGGAAAGAAGAACGATCGTAGAAAAGAAAGCATGCAGAAAATTGAAGTAACAACTGGCAGAAGAACAACACGCGCGCATGCAAGAAAGTGTGCACAAAGGAAAGAGACAACTGGAGGAGGAGCAGCACGCGTATGGGAGAAAGACCTAACATAAGAAGGGTTAGGGTTTTTGTAATATTCTAAAAGAAGATGAAGAGCCCAAAATGTATAAATATAGATACGAAAGTATCATAAAGAGTAGTTCATTAGTAGTTGTGAGCGATTTTTTGTAATGTTCTGAAGCGATACGAACTGGTTTGTAAGTTGTTGAGAAAAGAAGACCCAAGGATAGGTGGATCTAAGGATTAGACCGCAGGCCATGGATCCTGGTGAGATCTAGTTCACCTCGCAGAGATCCTACCTGGTTTTGTGGAGAATTGTAGGCGCGAGGCGCCGGAAATGCAGAACTATCATAATACAAGAGCCAAGAGCCAAATATTTGTGGACGTAGCCCAGGAGTGGGTGAACCACGATAACTCTTGTGTAATGTGTTAAATGTATGCATGATCTTTCTCTCTTTCAGCAATTGATGCTTAAACTTTATTAATGAGTTATTACTTGGTTATGAATCTACTTATAGTCAACTGTAATTAACCTGTGGGATATTCGTATGTGAATCCAAGGAATAGGTACTCTCCCTTAAGGCTCACAGTATTTGAACCTATCCGAGGAACCCCTATCCCATGCTCTGTCTTAGGCTATAAACACCTGAGTCTTACAACCACCCATTTAAAGCTATCTCTAGTGAGACTGTGCAACGCTTTCTGGCGTTGTGTTTCCTTCTGGTTTACCAGGAGGGCCGATAGTTTTAGAGGCTTTGTTGGAACCCCAAGTGACATGAACCCTGGGTCAATAACTCAGACAACCCTTGAAGGGAAGAAGTAACCAACAAATGGTTCTGTTGCCATGTTAAGAGGAACAAGAAAGGACTGAGTAAATGAGATGGAATGAATAAAGAATTGAAGGAAGAGAAATGAACTGTTAAAAGGGGATGTTGAAACCTTGGAACCCCAGGAGAGAAGAAATCGAGGGCTGGTTGAGAACCACAGAGCTAGAGTTTGCACAAAAAGACAATAGAAACCCCAGGATCACACCGCGTAAATACCTGGATAAATACATATTTACAGATCTACACGAAGTTTTTTTCTATGATTTTCCTCATCTACTACAGGAGTGGATCTTAAGGTTAAAGGATACCCACGCGACGAACCGGATTCAACAGCTAGATTGGACTCCAGTACAGATCCAATAGTTGTAGCAGGCAAACAAAAAATTCACTCGTGCAGTCGACTTTTGGCTTGATAGTATTGTGGCAGGCTTTATTACAGAATTCGTGTTAGACACAACAAAGTCATACAGTGCAGTCGAGCAAGAATTCCTATGATGACCTAGAGGAAGGTACATCTGATCACTATATACTTCTATCAAGATACTACTATATAACAAAGGTGTGATGATAGAGGAATTAGACTGCTAGACTTTCGTGTGTGCATGGGGGAAGGGGGGAAGCACTGACAGAGAAAGGAGGAATGGAAGGAGGGAAGGATACAGAGAAGAAGGAGGAGGAACCTTTGGACCCGATCTTGATGGATGATGACCAACTCAAGTAGATCTTGGCATCATCAGGAATGACGTGTAGCGAAGCTCCCTACCAATATAAGGTGAATACCAAGAAGAGAGTCGTAGCCAAGAGGGAAGGCTTAACCAGTGATGAGGAAGAGGTAGAGGATCTCCAGGCTGTGGAGCAGATTGAGGAAATCCTATGCACCACATATGAGAGGAAAACAAGAGGCCCGAGAACAAGAGGAGACAGCAACCATTCCTTCAATATTAATGTCAGTGTGGAACCCATAAACCCATGTGCGACCAATAAACCAAAAAGAACACCACCGTTTAGACAACCAAATTTCGAAGGAAGTCCAACAGCAGGAAGTACATCAACACAAAGGGCAACAACTGGAGGAGCCAGTTCAGGCAACCTTAGTCAACTATATACACCGCGCGGAGGAGGGAGTAGCTCAGTATTTGGAATGGAAGGACACGAACCTACTATCAGGTTACCAAAGTTTCAAGGAGAAGTAGCAGAACACCCTGAGAAGCATCTATTCATTTGTGCAAAGATCTGGGAAGAAAAGAAGATCACTGATGAAGATACTAAACTTTCCCAGCTAGCGATCATGCTAAGGGACCACGCACTAGACTAGTACATGAGTCTAGACACAAACAATGTTCCTGGAATGATAAGGACATTGGACGACATTAAGAAACTACTGATCAATGAGTTCCAGAAGCCGAGCTCGAAGGATCAATACATGAATGAGATGATTGAAATACGATAAAAACCAGGAGAATCGGTATGTGAGATTGATCAAAGATTCAAGTGATTAAAAGGAAAGTTAAAATACCTTATGACTGATATGAAGCATTGGCACCCGTTTGTCAACTCACTACTCCCCCACTTAAAATATATGTTACGGCAACAGAAGTTTCAGACGCAAGAAGAGGCTCTATAGGCAGCCCTACAATTGGAAGAGAATCAGTACCAACAGATGGACCCGGCTATTAAAGAACTGAAGGAGGACCTAAAGAACTTAACATTTCAGCTGAACCAAAATAATAACAAGGACAAATGAGAAGTAGTTTGGTGCACTACCTGCAGGACGGAAGGACACCATAAGAATGAATGCCCAACATTCACACAGTATATGGCAATAGGAATGCCAAACCCACTACCACAGGGAGGATTATAGTGCAAAATATGTAAGAAACTGGGTCACAACCCTTACCACTGCATGATGATGCAAAAATAGCAAATAGTCCCCAAGACCTCATATTTCACCTTTCACAAGTCAGTAGGCCATGACGACAAAGATTGCAGAACTATGGAGCTGATGCAGGAAAGAACATCAAACGCATACAGGGTATAGGCAGAAATGATGACTGGGAAGGCAACACCACAGTTCAATCAAGCCCCAACACCATACAACAAGGTGCACCAGCAGTATAATACCGCGTCACAACCTTACAATAATGCGCAGATGCAGTACAACCCAGCACAGCCCCAGTACAATTTTGCACAGTATAACCAGGGACCACAGTACAACCCACCGCGAGGTGACCGCGCAACTTATAGAGGAGCAGGGCGAGCCAGAGGAGGTTTCGAACGCGGCAGAGGACCTATCACATGTCACAATTTCCAGCAACCATGACATTATGCACGGGAGTGTCCACTGCCACCAGCAACTTGTATGTATTGCCTCACATCGGACCACAATGCAAAGGACTGTTTGACATTACTTGGAAGAATCCAGGAAAAAAGGAACCAAAATAACCATAACGTTCAGTGGATTTCAACCGAAGCAAGGGATGATGGTCAGAACATCAATATAGTCACTCAAGGAGGAACGACGCAGTTCGACAGGAACCAACGCAGAACCAATGGATAAAGAGGAACACCGACCCCAAGAAGCAGTTCGACGTGCATAAGGAGAAGGAGATTTTTACAGAAGCCCGACAAGAATTCCAGAAGGAGAACATTGCGTCGACCACACAGAAGAGCATAGAAGCACCGGAATATGAAATGCCACCATCAATGGACCATACCAAACGAATATAACACAAGGAACAAGTAAGTATGATCAAAGACTTTTTGCAATCATGCATCAAAATGTCGAATGATCCTTCATCTGTCAAGATATTACAAAACATCCTAGAAAAATGTAGCGGTGAGATGAAACAAAATCTAGAATTGAAAACTGTCAACCACCTACACACAAGAAGAATAACAAGCAAGGAATTTTGATTAAATGCTAACATTGGGGATTTCAATATGAGAGATATTATACTAGATCTAGGATCCGAAGTAAATGTACTACCAAAAGCTACATGGCAATGCATGGGAGAACCTACACTGGGATATTCAACCGTTCAATTAAAACTAGCAAATCAACATAGAGTCCTACCAATAGGTAGACTGAAAGGAGTGACGATAGACCTAGATGGGGTGTGCACTAAGGCAGGCTTTTAAGTCATCGAAATAGTAGACGACACAACACCCTACCCGACTCTACTTGGTCTGGATTGGGCGTTCGACAACCAGGCCATAATTAACTTAAAAACTAGAAAAATGACATTTGAGTCAGGGGACTACAGGGTCATAGCCCCACTTGACCCATAAGAAGGCGAGAGGTTCGTAGAACCCACTTGCATGGATTTAGAAGAGATCGGCCAGTTGTACGGAACAACTGTGCGCGATGCAGATTACATAAACCCGATTGTAGACGAAGTACTCAGTTGGCAAAGCATTACTTTGTGCACAACAGACTCAGACACTGGGTTAGAAAACTGACAGCAAAGACTACACTAAGTATACATGAGAAGGTGTGCCAGAATAGACTGCGCAATAAGATGGATTGGCACAGAAATCAGAGAACCACCCAGCTTTCACGAGCTAAACAATTTGGAAACTTTCTTGACACAATATGAAGACGAGTTACTAGAAAACCAGAGATTGCTAGCACTAGATTTAGCACTTAAGGCTACACCCGCCAGATGGTGGGGTGCACACAAAGAAACTATCACATATTGGTACCAATGTAAGCAATTACTGCGCATAAGGTTCAGAGCAGAACAAACCTGTAACAAACAATAGAAATATGATGGACTAGGCACACCAACGGAACACTTGGAGGCGTGTCAAACGCTGTGGAAAATGATGCCACCGGAGGAATGGTATCACCATTTCATTCATACTTTAGAAGGCATACCAACGAATTGGTATACGAACTAGGAAATGCATAAAGGAACCAAGACATGGGTAACACTCCAATAGAACTTTACAATCACTTTCTCATTCGACCATGAGAACCCCAACATAGACGCGGCCTTGAAACGGATCAGAAACGTCATATTCATCAAAGAACCAGAAGTAGAAACTATCACAGAGGTCAAACAATGAAATAAGAAAACAGTCAAGGATCTATTGTCATGCTACCTTGTATAGGAGGAAGCTCTGGATGAAGACAATCTGCGTGATATTCAAATCGAAGAAATCTAAGGCGAGAGAGATGTGGAAGGACCACCCTTAGAGTCAGAGGTCATCTCTGTTGCAATCAAGGTAAAGAAGGTTAACATAGGGACCATCGAGTGGCCCAAGATGGTCAGCATTAGAGACTACTGGGACGAACAGACACTAGAAAGAATCACAGAATTGTTGTGCGAATACATCGACCTATTTCCCACAACCTTTACAGAGATGAAAGTCATAGAAGGAGAATTAGGAGAAATGAAGATACCACTCATACCTGATGCAATACCCATTAAACAATGACCATATAGATTGAATACCAAATATAAACAGAAAGGTAAAGACGAGATCGACAAGATGCTCGAGGCCAGCATCATCGAACCAGTCGAAGAATCAGAATGGATAAGTCCAATGGTAGTACAGGACAAGAAACAAGGAAGAGGGATCAGAATATGCGTCGACTTGCGGAAGTTGAACGATGCATTCCTACACGACCCATTCCCCACACCGTTCACGGACGAAGTACCCGAGAACGTAGGAGGCCACGAAGCCTACTCATTTACCGATGGATTCTTAGGATATCATCAGATTAAAATAGTGCAGGAGGATAGACACAAGACCACGTTCGTGACAGAATGGGGATCTTATCAGTATACAGTCATGTCGTTTGGACTGAAGAATGCACCCGTGATATTTTCTACAGTAGTCATTGCAACATTTAAGGAGTTCATCCATCAATTCCTCGAAGTATACCTGGATGATTAGATGGTATACAACCTGTTAAAAAATCATGTGGAAGTGTTACAACTAATGCTAGAATGATGCAGTCAGTGCCAGATATCACTAAATATCAAGAAATTCATATTTGGGACATCGTTTGGGATACTATTGGGACACATAGTATGCAAGTAGGGTTTGCTAGTGGATCCGGCCAACATTGCAGTCATTGTTAATCTACCAGCGCCAAAAATAGTCCGCCAACTCAGAGCAACGTTAGGACATACAGGATATTACAGGAAATTAATCAAAGGCTACACGCAGATTACAACACCAATGGAAAAACTGTTAAGGAAGGATACAAAGTATCAATGGAACGACAAATGCCAACACGGTCTGGATACCTTAAAGGAGAAGATGGTCACTGCACCAATATTGGTATTTCCAAATTGGGAGAAGACATTCCTTGTACATGTAGATGCATCATCGATCGCACTCGGAGCTATCTTGGCACAACCAGGAGCACGAGACTTAGACCACCCGATAACATTTGCAAGTAGAAAATTATCATATTCAGAACAAAATTATAACATGACAGAAAGAGAGGGCCTAGTTATGGTTTATGCACTACAAAAGTACAGACATTACCTATTGGGAAAACACTTTAAGATGTTTACAGATCACTCAACCCTGAAATACCTAGTCAACAAGCCAGTGTTAGGGGGGAGAATCTATCGATGGTTATTACTATTTCAAGAATTTGACTTTGAGGTAATAGTTAAACCAGGAAAACTGAATGCAAGGCTTGACCACCTATTGAGGGTCACAAACAGAGAGGAACCAACGAATTTAGAAGACAACTTTCCAGATGCACAACTATTCAGGAGAATGTTTTCAGGAGAATGTTTGTTAGGATTATCTTTGTCATACTTTGGTTGTTGTGGATTTGCAGACCTGAACTCCCGTTTGTTCTGGTGCTTAAATTTCTACTCGATTTTAACAACATATCGATAGGCAGCACTGAGTGATGAGATGTCCAGGAAATCCATTTCAGTTTGGATGTATCTATGTAGAGCCCCACGATATTTCAGAACCAATTGTCGTTCGGAGTCTTTGATACCCAGCTTGGTGCACAAGGTATGGAAGGTATTGGTGAACTCCGGAACTGCTTGGCCCCTCTCTTGCTGCAATGTGGTCCATCTCATGTATTGGTCCTCATAGTTGCCAACAGGGTAGTACTGTTCCTTTACCGCATCCACAAAAAAATCCCAAGTGGGCTCGGCCCCATATATTCCAGACTCCTCT
>JZKD02S1672749.1:333651-359016 GCA_000966675.3 Picea glauca
TCAAAAAACATCATTTAGGGCCTCAAAATGGCCCCGGAAGTTAAAAACTGCTAAAAATAGTAAATTACCAAAATTGCCAAAAACATGTTTTGGGCCAGTTGGAGAAGGTGGGTGGACACCGATATCTGCCTGGATCACAACTAGGGATGACAGAGCAGGCATAATGGTAAGTACGAAACCACCGCAGATGCATTGAAACTACAATTATGGTTCATTAATCACACGAGGGAGGAAAACGTCCTCGACAAGCTTCATGGAAAGCCCATACAACACACGATCACAACAACAGTTAGTCTATTCACGGAACAAGAACATAAAAGTGCAATAGTAGCAAGAATGAATAGAGTGAAACCACAGAGCTTACCAAAGTCATTCAAACCCCACAAACGTTCAAAAGACACCATTATGGCACCACCGAAATTTGTAGCACTAGGCCATATAGCCAGATCAGCCAGGGCTTAGACAAGGTCGCAAGGACCACCGGAAGAAAGCGAACAGTAGCCCCCATAAATCATCGATATTGATGAAATCTCATCGCTAGAGGAAATTCCAGTAGAGTCTACACCCATACTTGAGGAGGCCTCGAAACCACAAATAGAGGCCATGGAATAGGATACACCAGCAGAAGCGCATGAGCCCCAACACAAGGAAGAACAAACCCACCAGGAAATACCACAAAAGAAAGTCGAAGCAGTCCTAGGAGATACTAGAAGCACACAGAACCTGGACGCAACAGTGCAACCAGACGCCCCACAAGGACCCATCCCAGATTATTTTTCGGCTGAGTCGATGGGGGAAATGGCCATGGCTTGGATAGAATGGATGGAAAAGGAGCAATCGAAAGATGTTAGAACCTCGAACGAACCATGATGGCAGGAGGAACGAATTCAAATACCAAGCTCACCTCGAAAGAAACCAGCCGCAGAGATTGTGCTACCTCGCATACCAGAGGGAGTACAAGTGGACCCACAGCTATTAGGTCACGTCAGGAAGCTTAAGTTTTCGGACCATGGCATAGAAGATGACACTAAATATCCAGAGCTTGCACCGTAGGTTTTTATGCAGAAAATAGTCGTGAACCAACTCGGAAAATCCATCACTCAGCCACACCAGTTGGCCACTCGACTGGACAGAACAGGAATTCTAGGGTTATTGAAGATACCACACTTTGACAAAGGCCAATATGCGACAGCATGTGTAAAGAATATGTTAGCAATTACACATGGAGGGGATATATGGCTGGACAAACCCGTCCACATAACGGTCAAACTTATCATGCAGATAACAAGCTTACCCAATGGGGGTATGGATCTCACACTGATCCTGGATGATAAGTCCAAGGAAAAATCATTATCAGAAGAGATGAAAAAGAAATACGACACCAACAGGGGAACAAGAGGCATTATAATTAAATGGATCAACGATGCCGCTACACAATTGGGCACAAATATTTTAGCCTGCAAACTGCTACGAAAATACCACAAAGATGAAGTACTGGCAGGAGTCATTGTTGTGGCAGCTCATTGTGGAGAAGGCACCTTCATGAGTTGGGAACCATACCTATCAAACTTGTTCCAAATAGACTGCAAAGATGCGCAGGACGTAGGTACGGAATTTCATTACACATGGCTGATCACTCTCATAGCTTTCATGGGATGGCGAGAACGAGAATACGTTGTCTTTTCTACCACACCACAGCTAGGGGGAGAAAGATATCGCATCCTCAGAGATGGGCCACTAGCCAAGCAGAAGATGGAGAAGGGAATTGTATTTCGAAGCATACCTACGAGAGATATAGGAAGCCATCGGCCAAGCATGGAGAATAACACCAGAGGTTGTCACATGATATAGGGACATCGCTAATTTATGGGCTAGGGGACAAGCCATGTGGATAAAACCAAGGAAATACCCAAATAAATAGTAGCTACAGATGTGCTATTGTGTCACCAAGGGTGATATCGACATGATCATCAATGAATGGCCTAATGAATGGAGGATCCCAACTATACCTAGAGGAGTACTAGCACAAATAGCAGAAGGAGGGGTTGCGGAGGTAGAGACACAGCCTCCACAAATCCCAGTACCCAAGAGAAGAAGAATGGTCCAACCCAAGTCAACTCAGGCAGACGATGGCTCACAGCATCCAGGGACCTAGAAGGGAGGAACATAAACCACCCAGCCAACCAATGGACAAAAGAAACCAGTTGAGGGAGCACAAGAAACCGCACTGAACCCCATCACACAGAGACAGTTGCACACTTTTTGTTTGAACAGGTAATTACTAGATTTGGGTGCCCAAGAATTTTTATGAACGACCAAGGAACACGCTTCATAAACAACACCATCTAAGCGATGCTGGAAGAGTTTGAAGTTCATCACCAGAAAATCACACCGTATCATCCACATGCAAATGGCATGGTAGAAGCCTTCAACAAAATCCTAGAAAATTCCTTGACAATTATATGCAACATCAACAGGGATGATTGGGATCTCAAGGTACTAGCAATACTATGGGCATATAGAACCACATGTAAAAAGATGACTAGCCACACACCATTTAAACTAGTCTATGGTAAAGAAGCAGTAATGCCCTTAGAATTTTTAATACCCAGCCTACGTATAGCAGCCATTACACAAATGACAGAACAAGGCGTAGTACAGGAAAGACTGAATCAGTTACTGTCAATGGAGGAAGACCGAATCTTGGCAAGATTCCATCAACAAGTACAAAAAGCAAGAGACAAAGCTTGGCACAACCGCCACATCAAGAGGAAGACGTTCAAGGAAGGAGATCTAGTATTACTCTACGATAGTAAAGCATTACAGCACTCAGGAAAGCTAAGAATGCATTGGCTTGGACCATACGAGGTAAAAACTATCACGGACGGAGGAGTTGTACAGTTAAGAGATCTAGCGGGCACAGACCTTAGAGGAATGGTGAATGGGATTCAGCTTAAACTGTATAAGGACAATTGACCACCCACCGCGTAGTTAAAAAAAAAAAAAGGAAACACATAGCCGCATATGAAACACAAAACCAGCAAGGGAAAAGATAATGACCATATCGAAAAAGGAAACACACGAGAAAGACCAACAAAAGCAGATTGACAAGACAACAAAAAGAAAATTTAAAGCAAGGCAAGGACGAAGGGGATGTCACATTAAACGTGCCAACTGGAGACGATAGAGCAGGCATAATGGCAAGTACAAAACGGCCACAGATGCATTGAACCTACAGGTATGGTGCATTAATCACACGAGGGAGGAAAACGTCCTCGAAAAGCTTCATGGCGAGCCCATACAACATATTAGCACAACAACAGTTATTCTATTCGTGGACCGAGAAAAGGAAAAGAGAAATAGCAACAAGAACAAACAGATTGAAACCACAAAGCTTACCAAAGTCATTCAAACCCCACAAACATTCGAAATACACCATTATGGCACCACAAAAACTCGCAGAACCATACCATACAGCCAGATCAACCAGGGCTCAGACAAGGTCACAAGGACCACTGGAAGAAAGTGAACAGCACCCCCCAGAAACCATCGATATTGATGAAATCCCGTCGCCAGAGGAAATTCCAATAGAGTCTACACCCATGCTTGAGGAGGCCCCGAAACCACAAATAGAGGCCATGGAACATGATACACCAGCAGTAGCGCATGAGCCCCAACACAAGGAATAAGAAACCCACCAGAAAATACCACAAAAGAAATTTGAAGCAGTCATAGGAGCCACTAGAAGCGCATAGAACCCGGACGCAGCAGTGCAACTAGACGCCCCACGAGGACCCATCCCAGATTATTTTTCGGCTGAGCCGATGGGGGAAATGGCTAGGGCTTGGGCAGAATGGATGACGAAGGAGCAACCAAAATCTTTTGGAACCTCGAACCAACCACGGTGGCAGGAGGACCGAATTCAGATACCAAACTCACCTTGAAAGAAACCGGCCACAGATATTGTGCTACCTCGCATACCAGAGGGAGTACAGGTGGACCCACAGCAATTAGGTCACATCGAGAAGCTCAAGTTTTCCAACCATGACATAGCAGATGACACTAAATATCTAGATCTTGCACCGCACATTTTTATGCAGAAAATAGTCATGAACCAACTCAGAAAATCCATCACTCAGCCACACCAGTGGGCCACTGGACTAGACAGAACATGAATTCTAGGGTTGTTGAAGATACCACACTTTGGCAGAGGCCAATATGCAACGACATGCATAAAAAAACTATTAGCAATTATGCATGGAGGGGATATATGGTTAGAAAAACCCGTCCACATAACGATCGAACTTATCACGCAAATAATAGGCTTACCCACCGGGGGTATGGAACCCACACTGATCTTGGACGATAAGTCCAAGGAAAAATCATTGGCAGAAGAGATGAAAAATAAATACGGCATCGACAGGGGAACAAGAGGCATTATAATGAAATGGATCAACAATGTCACGACACAACTGGGCGCAAATATTTTATCCTGCAAACTGCTACGAAAATGCCACAAAGATGAAGTACCAGCAGGAGTCATTGTTGTGGCAGCTCATTGCGCAGAAGGCGCCTTCATGAGTTGGGCGCCATACTATCAAAATTGTTCCAAATAGACTGCAAAGATGTGCAGGACGTAGGTACGGAATTTCATTACATATGGTTGATCACTCTCATAGCTTTCATGGGATGGCGAGAACGAGAATACGTTGTCTTTGCTACCACACCATAGCCAAGGGGAGCAAGATATCACATCCTCAGAGCTAGGCCACTAGTCAAGCAAAAGAAGGAGAACGGAATTGTATTTGAAGCATACCTACGGGAGATACAGGAAGCCATCGGCCAAGCATGGAGAATAACACTAGAGGTTGTCGCACGATACGGGGACATTGCTAATTTCTGGGCTAGGCGACAAGCCATGTGGATACAACGAAGGAAAGACCCAGATAAACAGTGGCTACAAATGCCCTACTGTGTCACCAAGGGTGATATCGACATGATCATCAATGAATGGCCTAATGAATGGAGGATCCCAACTATACCTAGAGGAGTATCGGCACAAACGACAGAAGGAGGGGTTGCGCATGCAGAGACACAGCCTCCACAAATCCCAGTACCCAAGAGAAGAAGAACGGTCCAACCCAAGTCAAATCAGGTAGACAACGACTCACAGCAGCCAGGGACCCAAAAGGGAGGAACAAAAACCTCCCAGCCGACCAATGGACAAAAGAAACCAGCTGAGGGAGCACAAGAAACCGCACTGAACCCCATCACGCAGGAACCAGGGGGGGGGCTAAGAGACCAGTGGCACAAGACACAGGGGCATGCAAGAAAATGAAGGCACAACAACCACCATTGAATTAAACAATCACGGAGGATGATGGAGAGATGATTTCCAGGATGGTCCAAGAATGCCTCGCAGAATACTTCGATCATTCCGTGCACCACCGGGACGAATTGCAGAAGGAACTGACATAAATTGGACAACTCCTTAAGAAATTCAAGGAAGCCTAGATCACGAGCACCAGTAGAGGCACAGAGCCATCGACCGCACAGGCCACAGAAAGGGTGGAGGTAGAAGAACGCGACCCAGTTATTTCGATACCACATGCACATTCCATGGTCTACATAAAGCCTAGCATGTTGTGAATGGATGAAATTGTGGGACAGACACCATTGAAGGATTTGGATCATATCCAATTGGTCCTGACACGGATGCCATCAAAGGAATTACACAAACTACAGGTGAGCGTCGACCATGAGATGTAGGCTCGAGCACATAAGAACTTAGTCGAGCTACAACAAGCAACAAAGAAGCAGGAAGCGCTGGAAACAGTTTGCGCACGGGCTCAATCGGAAACCAAGGAGGAGAAAGAAAGCAGAAACGAGCTGGAACGTAGAGTGGAAGAAGTTTTTGGGAAACTTCAAACTACTGCGCAAAGAAATGAACTCCCAGCCGCAGAGAAGATCAACCAGATTGCACAGGCAATTGATCAGTATCAAAAGGAGATCGAGACTCTCCGCGGACAGATTAGACTGACAACTCCACCACCAATGAAGGAGAAAAGGAAGCAGGAAGAAACAATGTAGTTGCAGGAGTTGGAAAAACAAGTTAGCTTGGCAGCTAACTTGCTGGATAAAGCAACGCAACTTTGGACAAGGATGGAAGAGGATCCACAAGTCCAACACTGGGACAAGGAGGAGGAGAGGATCAATACAACGATCCAAGAACTCAAGCAGTGACAAAATACCATACCAATCCCCGAACAAGTCAAGGGAACGCAAGAGCTGAAGAAGATACAGGAAAAAATTATCACTGCGCAAACACAAAAATAGGAGCATCAGGATCAAATAGAATCGTTGCAGGAATGGGTAGCATAAGTACTTGCATAGATAGAAGAATCCAGAAACCAAACAAAACCGACTCAGCTAGAATGTGCAGCACTGATGAGCGAGGAAGTGGCAGCTCAGACAGCCGACACCATCACGAAGAGAACCGCGCAGGCACTGACGAAAGTAGCAAAGTTGTAGGAACAGTTACAGACGATCACCAAGGAGATCAAGGAAGCGCAAAGAAACTAGGTGACTCGGGATGAGTCACATGTCAGTGTTGGGGGCCTATTGGCACCAGGCTGAAGAGGAAAGAAGAACGATCGTAGAAAAGAAAGCATGAAAAAAACTGAAGTAATAACTGGCAGAAGAATAGCACGTGTGCATGAAAGAAAGCATGCACAAAGGAAAGCAACAACTGGAGGAGGAGAAGCGCGCGTATGGGAGAAAGACCTAACATAAGAAGGGTTAGGGTTTTTGTAATATTCTAAAAGAGGATGAAGAGCCCAAAATTTATAAATATAGATACGAAAGTATCATATAGAGTATTTTGTTAGTAGTTGTGAGTGATTTTCTATAATGTTCTGAAGTGGTACAAACTGATTTGTAAGTTGTTGAGCAAAGAATACCCAAGGAGGGGTGGATCTGAGGATTAGACTGTAGGTCGTGGAGCCTGGTGCAATTTAGTTCGCCTGGCATAGATCCTACCCGGTTTTGTGGAGAATTGTAGGCGCGAGGCGCCGAAAATGCAGAACTATCATAATACAAGAGCCAAGAGCCAAATCTTTGTGGATGTAGCCCAGGAGGGGGTGAACCACGGTAACTCTTGTGTAATGTGTTAAATGTATGCATGATTCTTCTCTCTTTCAGCAATTGATGGTTAAACTTGATTGATGAGTTGTTACTTGGTTATGAATCTACTTATAGTTAATTGTAATTAACCTGTGGGATATTCATATACGAATCCAAGGAATAGGTACTCTCCCTTACGGCTCACGGTATCTGACCCTATTCGAGGAACCCCTATCCCATGCTTTGTCCTAGGCTGTAAACACCTGAGTCTTATAACCACCCATTTAAATCTATCTCGAGTGAGACTGTGTAGTGCTTTCTAGCAATGTGTTGCCTTCTAGTTTACCAGGAGGGCCGATAGTTTTAGAGGCTTTGTTGGAACCGCGAGTGACATGAACCCTGGTTCAATAACTTAGACAACCCCCGAAGGGAAGAAGTAACCAACACCAATTAAGTAGCTTTAATACTCTTCTAATTTAATTGGCTAGTATGGAAGTAAAACTCAAAGATGAAGACAAAGCACTGACACTATTATGTTCATTGTTGGAGTCATGGGATCATTTAGTTACCTCTATAAGAAGAAGTGACACTATTGTGTTCATTTTCGAAGTCTTGGGATCATTTAGTTACCTCTATAAGCTTTAGTTCAACAAATGTTCTTGATTATGACACTATTGTGGGAGATTTATTGGCTAAGGAGATGAGGCGAATGTCTAGTCAAGAAACCTCAACTTCTGAGGCAATGGTGGTTAGAGGGTGATCCAAAGATAAAGGGAAGAATCAGATAGGTTCTTCCAGATCTAATTCAAGAGGGAGGAAAAGTAAACTTAAGTTCTGGTATTGTGGAAAATCCGGACATCTTAAAAAGGATTGCTAGAAAAGACAAAAGGCCTCCAAAGATGACTCTACAAAAGAAGTAAATGAAGCAAACACAATAGACACGAGTTCAACTTCTAGTTCACGTATGACTGATGAGGTTCTGTCTATTTCTAATGCTTCACATCATGATCAACATTGGTTATTATACTCTGGCACATCCAATCATGTGTTTACATAAATATTGGTTTACAACATATCAACCTATAGATGATGGAGTTGTTTTTATGGGAAATGATATTTCCTATAAAATTGTTGGGATTGGTAGCCTCAGAATTAAAATGTATGATGGTTCTATAAGAACATTGACAGATGTGAGGCACGTACCTGAACTTAGAAAAAATCTGATATCTTTGGGAGTCTAAGATTCTACTAGATACAAATGTACAATTCAAGGTGGAGTGATGAAAGTGTTCAGAGGCATCTTACAGGTCATGAAGGTGAATAGGATCAGGAACCTTTATCAGCTTGAAGGAAGAACTGAGTCAGATCAAGTAGCAGTGATATCTGAAAGTGAAATTGATTCCACTTGTTTATGGCATCAGCGTTTGGTTCATATGAGTGAGAGAGGACTTAAGGTACTTGTAGATCGTAAGTTACTTCCAAGTTTGAAGTCTCTGAATTAAAAATTTTGTAATCATTGTATCTATGGTAAGCAGAGTAGGCATAAGTTTAAAACAAGAAGACACGGTAGTAAAAGTGTCCTTGATTACATTCACTCGAATGTTTGGGGACCATCCCCTACAGTATCGTATGGAGGATCATCATATTTTGTTACATTTATAGATGATTTCTCTAGGAAGGTGTGGGTCTATCTATTAAAAAGAAAAGGTGATGTTTTTACTGTCTTTAAGAAGTTTAGAGATTTGTTTGAAAAGAGCACTGGCATGTCAATAAAATGTTTAAGAACTGATAATGGAGGTGAATACGCATCTATGGAATTCGAAAACTATTGCAAAGAAGCGGGGATTGAGAGACATAAAACCACTGCCTATACTCCACAACAAAATGATGTTGTTGAGCGCATGAACATGACTCTTATAGAAAGAGAAAGGATCATGCTTAGTAATGCCAAGTTGCAGTAGCAGCTATGGGAAGAAGCAGTTTCTACAACTTTTTATCTAGTTAATCGATCACCATCAACTACAATTGAATTTAAGATTACATAAGAGGTATGGACTGGTCACTCTTGTGATTACTCGAACCTTAATATTTTTTTAGTTGTGAAGCTTATGCTATTATACCTAAGCATCAAAGTTCTAAATTAGATCCCAAATCTAAAATGGTTATCTTTGTTGGGTATGGTGATGGAATTAAGGGATATAGATTGTGGGACCCTACTACCCACAAAATCACCATTGATAGGGATCTAATATTTGATGAATTGTTTTTTATAAAATCAGATATAGATGTTGAAATGAAACAGGGGAAAGTAACACAAACTCAACAAATCCAGTTTGAGACTCGTTCGTCTACATAAGAACATGAACATGAAGAGGTTCATGAAGATGTTCCTGCAGATGAAAATGTGGATGTAGATAATCATCGGGGAAATGTGGAAATACCACAATCATCACTAAGAAGACCTACAAGGGTCAAGAATCATCCTAGAAGGTATGATGATTTGGTTTCATCTGTTTCTTTGGATACTAATAATGAGGAGCCTACTTGTTATCAGGAAGCAATGGGGGTGTCTGATATTACAAAATTGAAAGAAGCAATAAAAGAGGAAATGGATGCCTTAGAAAGGAATGGAACATGGGACCTGGGAGAACTCCCAAAAGACAGGAAAACTATAGGCTGCAAGTGGGTATATAAACTAAAATGGGGTGTTGATGATAAGGTTGAGAGGTAGAAAGCAAGATTGGTGGAAAAAGGCTATTCGCAGAAAGAAGGTATTGATTTCCATGAAATATTTTCACCAGTAGTTAAACTTGTTTCAATTCGGGTTGTGTTGGCATTAGTTGATTTATTTAATCTAGAATTAGAGCAGCTAGATGTTAAAACGAAATTTTTACATTGATATTTAGATGTGTAAATATACATGGAATAACCAGAAGGGTTTGTTCAAGATCGCAAAAAAAGATTTGTTTGCAAACTCAAGAATTCATTGTATGGCCTGAGGCAGTCTCCCAAGAAATGGTACAAGAATTTTGATTCCTTCATGGTGAGCCATAATTATACAAGGAGTGAGTATGATCATTTTGTTTATTTCAAAATGTTGGATAATGGCATATTCATTATTTTGGTGCTATATGTTGACGATATGCTTGTAGCATGCCGGCGCATGGAAGAGATCAACAAGTTAAAGGTTCAGTTGGATAGGACGTTTGACATGAAGAATCTAGGAGCAGCAAAACAAATCTTGGGAATGGAGATACACATAGACAGAAAAAATGGTAAGCTCTGGTTATCACAACATAAGTATGTGGAGAAAATACTTATCAGGTTCGGTATGAACAATGTGAAATCAGTTTCAATCCCTTTGGCTTCTCATTTTAAGCTTTCTTCAAGTTTATGTCCTAGTACTGATGAAGAAAAGGATTATATGTCTCCTGCAACATACACTAATGCAGTAGGGAGTCTTATGTATGTGATGGTTAGTATAAGACCAGATATTTCACATGTAGTGGGTGTTGTCAGTCGGTACATGGAAAATCCAGGAAAAGAGCATTGGGCAATAGTGAAATGGGTGCTTCGTTATTTGAAAGGCACAATTAATTATTATATCACCTATAACATAGGTAGTGATTCAGTTTGTGGTTATGTCGATTAAGAGTTTACAGGTGACTTAGATAAGAGAAGATCAACTTCAGGATATGTCTTTACTCTTACTGGTGGAGCTATTAGTTGGATGTCAAAGCTTCATAATATTGTCGTTTTATCCACTACCGAGGCAGAATATGTAGTTGCTTCACATGCTTGCAAAGAAGCAATCTAGTTGAAAGGTTTACTAGGTGAGTTTGGAAGGGTGAAGGACAAGTTAAAACTGTTTTGTGATAGTCAAAGTGCAATTCATTTGGATAAAAATATAGCTTGTCATAGTAAGAAAACACATATTTGATCCAGGTGGATATCGGTGGCCACCCACCTTTTTCGACTGGCTCAAAACAGTTTTCTAGAAATTTTGGCAATTTACTATTTTTAGCAGGTTTTAACTTTTGGGACCATTTTGAGGACCTAAATGAAATTTTTTCGAGATAGAGGTTCTCAATGATATAAAAATGCATGTTTGAGCCCCCAAAATGAATCTCCTCGATGATACCTTTCCAACGAGCTATCATACACCTAAAACGGAGATCCTATGCAAAAGTTACGACCCCGGGAAGTTGATGTACTAACTTACCCAAACAAGGCCCACATGACTTTTGACACTTCATCTCCTAGGGTTAGGTTTTTGGATGTCTAGGGTTTTTGACATTCTTGTTTATTTTAAAAAGGCCTTCAGAGCCTCATTGTAATCATCTTCTTGCGAATGCAAGTAGCCGTCACATCTCTTCTCAGAGATAAGTTGCCACCATTCTAGCGAGTCTTTCACTCTGTATTTTTACAGTCTCTGTACATTTCTTTCATTAATAGAAATCGTGTATTATTGTATATCTGTGTTTATGGTTGCATCTCTAATACATCTCTGTCAAATTATTGAATATCTGTGATATCTCTGTGCATTTCTTTATTATATCTCTGATCTCATTTCGTGCCGAAAATAATCTGGATCAATATTCCTATAAAATACCATTTTTTAAGACAGGTTGTTGCTGAAAGAGGAGTATCTCTGGAAAAAGTCCATACAAAAGAGAATTTTGCAGACATGTTCACAAAACCAGTACTGGTAGAGAAGATGCATTGGCATTTGGCTTCTCTTGGCTTGCAGAAGAGGTGATGAATAAAACTAAGCATGAAATTCAAGTAAATTGTTGTCAAGGTGGATATTGTTGAACTATGCCAACAAATTTCCCAACATGGAATGTGGGAGGTTTTAGATCCTATTATTTAACTTTCAGTTGAGACAAATATACTAAACATGGATGTTTGGTTAGAAGTGAATTTATTGTATCTAGTTGTTGTAAGTCATAAAGGCCGATAGCTGCGCAGAGCTGAAGGGTTGGATGGATGTATGTTGGTTGTTGTAATTTTCCCTTGAACATAATAAAACCAAATTTCATTGCCCCATGGATGTTTCCGTTATGAAGGGTTTTGCCACGTAAATCTAGTGTTCAATTTTTTTGTGATTGTATTTGTCTGTGTTGTCTTATTTGCTACTAATTAAAATTTGTATGATTGAAGCTTCCACTATATAACAATAAAAACATGAATCCAGGTGTGAGTGTGTACCATGCAAAAAGTAAAAATCCAAGCTTTCCATTCCTTACACTTTCATAGACTTGAAAGATGGCTTCAAATACCTTGGGTACCAACTCAAGTTGGGCGCTTCCTCGCCCGATGAGTGGCTCTGGCTTGTCAAAATTTTCGAAAGAAAAATTGGTGGCTGGTGCAATATTTGGTTATCTTTGGGGGGTCGCCTAACTCTGATAAAGGTTGTGCTGGAAGGACTGGCGGTTTTCTGGATGACCTTGGAGAGAATACCAAAAAAGATCATCAACGTGCTCCGGAGACTCTCATCAAATTTTCTGTGGAATGGACTTGGAAAAAATCATAGTATGCATCTCTGCAGGTGGGATATTTTGACAAAGCCAAGAAAGGCAGGTGGATGGGGTCTAAAAAGCTTTTTTTCTTTCAATACAGCCCTCCTCGCTAGCTCCCTTTGGAGAGCGGTAACTATTGATAGTATCTGGCATCGAATAGTTATTGAAAAGTATATTGGCCCTTTGAGTCTCAGCGATTGGTTTCGATTACCATTATTACAGCAAAAGAGGGCTTCGCCGTTCTGGAAGGGCCTTGTTGCCGCTGCCCCTGTCATCCTCCACTGGCTCCGTTGGAAGCCGGGATCATGCACAAAGATAAAGATCGGAAGGGATAAAATTATAGGTATGGAAGGACGCTCTATTCTCTCCCAAGCCCTGTGTTCAAAGCTCGCTTCCTCCAATTATTTACATCTTGCATAGGTTGGTATTCCTTGTGGATTTCCATCTCTCCTAGCAAATTGGAAAGGGAGTACCGAATTGTCTCTTAGCGGTGGGGAGGCTATTGAATGGTGCAGTTACACTGAAGCGCTGAACAGTGCTAGTATTTCCATTTTAGCGGAACCAGATGTCCTGTTATGGGCTGGACGGGATGCTTCTGGCATCATTTCCATTAAAAATCTTTACTTAGCACTGGAAAAACAATTGAACCTCGAGTCTGATTTCTCTTGGATCTTTCAACTCTGGAACTGGAAGCTGCCTCTAAAATTAAAATTGTTCATGTGGCTGGCTGGGAAAGGAAAGATCCTCACTTGGGATGCGCTTCGTCGAAGGGGCTGGGAGTGCCCCGACATTTGCTCACTCTGCCGCCAAGCACAGGAAGACGTCCCCCACATTTTAATTCACTGTGCCTTCACAACGGAAGTCTGGAACAGAACTCTTTCTCTTCTCAAGCTTTCATTCTCCTGGAAAGGCAACACTCTCTCTGACTGCTTCAATCCATGGCATTCGAATAAATCTTTGCCGAATGCTTTGGCTGTCTATGTTAGTTGGCATCTCTGGATCGAGCGTAATAATGCTCTCTTTGAGGATCGCACTCCTTCTCCACTGGTTGTTCTGCACAGAGTTCTGGTCTCCTTCAACTGGCAGCCTTCTTCCTTTAGGCCACCGATCCACAAAGCTATTGATCTCAATTTGCCTGTTGAGCACACCCTGGTGTGCTTCGACGGAGCGGCCCTCACAACTGGCAATTGTTGTGGCGCTGGTGGATACTTTAAAGCTCATCCAAGTAGAATCACCAAGTGGTTCCTTAACTGTGGTCCTGGATCAAACAATAAAGCAGAACTGGATCAAACAATAAAGCAGAACTCCTGGGTCTTTGGACGTCCCTCTGGCTTGCATCCATGTGGCAGATTGATCATTTGCTAATTTGTGGCGACTCTCGAGTCATTCTGGACTGGATTTCCCAAAAGGCCAAGCTCCATGCTGTCCACATCGATTGCTGGAAACAAAGGACTCTGTTTCTCGCCAAAAGTTTTTCAAACCTCAGATTTCAGCACATCCCCAGGGTGTTCAATGGTGTGGCGGACTCCCTCTCAAAGAGATCGCTTACTTCAGAGCTTGGCAAACTCTCGATCTGTCATTGTGATAGAGGGGCCGAGAGCCCTACCACCATTCTAAACATCTTCTGAATGACTGATGTCCATCGCCGTGTTGCTGGTTTTGACTGAGTGCTTCTGTCCGAAGTCTAGAGACTGGTGATCAACGCTGTTGCTGCTATGCACAGGCTGCACATTTATGTATCTTCTCTTGTCTGCTGAAGCCGTATCTTGATTGAAACAAGAAAGAACCCTGCGCTACTGTTATTTGAGTGTGTAGTCTCTGTTTTTTTTGGTGAGCAGGCCACTATTATCCTTTCTTTGGAAATTCTTACAGTATTGTAAACGATCATTATGAGAAAAAAAAATTTCATGGAACAAAAAAAAAAAAAATCCAGATTCAACTTTAATGTTGATCTTTTTCTTAATTCGTAATGTATATGAGACTGAGAAGTTTACCCATTAGTGTATAAGTAGGCAGATGACAGTGTGTTTTGAAAGCGTACCACTTCTAAGAGAAGAGTAGTTGATTGAGCCTCTGAAACACAAAGTGATTCTTTCGACCTGCATTCTGAAGGCCATGAAAGGTCCAAATTCTTCAAATAATGGCAGATGATGGACAATGGGACCCTATACATTAAGCATACGATGTGATTTCCATAGTAAACTGGTCATTCAGAGATTTATTAATCTCTTACAAAAGGCAAACCATATTACTATCCATTCCCTTTGCACATGAACCGCTAGCTCAGCAATAAACTCACCAATTGTCATTGGTAGAGATAGCAAGCGTCGATAAAATGTTCAACATGAAGCACTGCAACATTTTAATAGCTCTGAGGTGGCGTTTAACATGAAACACTGCAACATTTTAATAGCTATGAGGTGGCGTCACAGGTAAACTCTGCATCAAGGTAGTGGAAGAATGTGGTGTAGCAACAACGGACGCGGTGCAAAGTGCGTTAGAGGGTGTAGGTTGCAGGTATGTTGGCATGCAGATCACCATGTGGCATGACTTGATTGCAGAAACCATCATCAACTAACAGGTCTCGACAACAACAACTATCAATCTCGCCGCCACTTTATCCAATTCCAAGAAGCTTTCCACCGTCTCTACAATAAGAGGTTGAATTGATCTACCAATGATAACACACAAAAATAATTTAAATATTTTAAATTGAATGCCCATTGAGGGAAGCTCCTCCTTCACTTAGGTATGCAAGTCGAGGATTCTCTGAGCTTCCATATTACATTAGTCTTTAGTATTTTGGATATGCTCATTATATTTGGAACAATTACTTGGTAGCTATCGTGAAGGATTTACCTACAAGCTCTTGAGATTTCAATAGACGAGTATAATGGTTCTACACCATATCTTGGATATTGGAGACTTTATTAATCAGCTATTGTTGTTTTTCGCAAGTTTTCATGATCTTCTTACTCAACTCGATCATTTCAATCATAAAGGATGCCTAAGCACTTGATGGTAGATTGTTCAAGGTCTTATGTTTTTCCACAACTTGGCTTAGGTGTTAATATTGTTCTCCCATTCCTAAACTTCTAGAAGATGCTACAAAGAAATCCATAGTTGAAAACTTAAATCTACAATTTCTGAAAATTTAGCAACCTGATTCCTTATTTTCTCCAATATTTTATTTTCTTCCGTGATGTGTTGCTTCAGGTTTACTTGAGCTCTTATAGGTCAGTTTTGTACTTCTTCCTATAGAGTTCAAGTATGGCCACTTTTGTGTATAATGCTTCGATTTCAAGTGTCAATGATTCTTTGATAGGCATGCCTTAGTATATTGTGTCAACCTTCTAGCTCAGTCATTATAGCACCCATGTAACAATTCAAGTCCATGGAGGGTATGGTAGACAAATCCAGTTCTTCCTTTATAACTTGATGAGAGGGTTATCCTTCTAGTATAGTTTCCTTCATGAGTAGGGCCATAGGATTGATTCTAGAATTATGTGAGAAATCCTTTGTCCCTAATCCATGGTATGTCATAGAATTGGTGAAATAGTGGTATGTGTAGTATGAGCTAGATATTTTGGGTGTTGGTCAGAAGGTTCTCCTCCAGGTGATGGAGCATACTCAAAATATTGTTAAAGAGATAGAACATGGTTTGAAGCATCTCAATTCAACATTTGTTCTACCTCCAAGTGTGAATGTAGGCTATCCATAATTTTTTGGATCGTATTTGGAATAAGGTTTTGTGTACCTTCTCCTATTTTCTACAATAGGTGTTCTATCTCATTTTGGCCAGGAATGTCTGCCAAGTGCTCTGGAAGTAATCTTCTCTTCATCGGTGGTTTTATTTTCTCTTATGCATGCATGGTGCTCAATTTTATTGATTTATTCTAAGAATAGATACTAGTTTATTTTCCATTGGTAGTTGTTGTTTACTGGTGAGATACTACCAGTGGGTCTGCTTCATGTAGAGGACTTGTGTCGATCCTCGAAAGTGTTCTATTCTTTTGAACTAGTTCTACCTCTTTCTATGCTTCCTCATTTTCTTCATGTAGACATTCTTCCTCCTTTTCCTCTCACTTTTTCTTCTGCAATAGACACTAATATTCTTGAATTAATGAAGGCCATGCTTCCTTATCGTGATGGTGCTTGGTCCTTGGTTTTGTTTCATGAAAAATTTCTACTTTTAGATCTCACTTTGGGTGCAACTATTCAGGCCATTCCTGAATGGTTGATTAGAGGTATTATGCAATAATATGGAATGGTATAATGTTAGCATTGACCTATGGCCTTTCACATGTTATAAGAAATACATTATGAGCATCAATTTCAAATAAAATATTTTCATCGTACTTGTCTACCAAGTGGTGCAAAATCCCGAAGGACTTTGCAATAGCTTGTATCATTCGTGTGTACCATCATTGAAATGATTCATTTGTGACCTTCTATAAGGATTTATCTCATGAAAACTACCAAATGTTAAACTTGGGTGCTAGGAATGTCTCTGTCACAACTGCGTAAAAATCTCTACCTTTAGGTGCTTTCCAATAAAGCTACCATAGCCAATAGTAAAATGACTTGGCTATAATGGAAATCTTCACCGTGGTATTTCACCTCGAGACAGTCTGTAACAAACTCATTAAGAGGATAAAGAGCTTGGAAAATTTTAATATTTTGCACACATATTTAAATAACATGTATAACCTCTACATGGAATTCATCTTTACGGAATTTTTGGACAAGCTTACAAGCTAACAACTGGGTGGAAAACATAACTACAAGATTATTAATCGTAAATATGATTGCACCATGAGAACCACAACAGATAGCATAACTTGTATTAAATTCCTTGTGAGATACATATTTGGTCGAAATTACATATGTATCATCTTCCCCTGACCTAGGTAAACCAAAGATGCAATGCATGGTATCTTAGTTAACTGGATAGGGTTTATCTAACCATAGGAAGCCACAATGGAATTAGCTCAACAAAAACCTAACATGAAATAATAATAAAAACTAGGGTGTGGCTAAAATGGGGAACATCAAGGAGGGTCATAATATTGGCTCTATAAAATCTATTACACCAATTTCTTAGTATAATGTCCTCAAATCCATCGAATAAGGCTTTAATTTCAACATAATTCTAGAATTGTTACTTAAGGAAATGGTTTTCAGTCTGCAAATCAAAATCAAGAAAACTAATGATGGGAACCTTAGCAAGTAAAAATTGGTGGATATTGTCCTTCTCATGGATTTATACCACTACCATGTCTACTTCATTTTGAACTTCCATTTTCCTTCTTTCCATGCGCTTCGAGGTAGATGCCATTTCCCATTGTCCTCACCTTGACTTCCTTTACAAAACTACTTTGCTCAATTTAGTGCCTTCGTAATTCTCTCAAGTCTTCATATCTCAATGATTTCCTCAAGTTCAAATAAAATTCCCTTATAATATTCATACTCTAATTTACATTAAATGTGATTCGTTATCCACAACAGATTTACCATCGATTCAAATTTGGAAAGAATTCAAATTCCTATTGAACTTCCAATTATTTTTTCTTTTTGGTGTCCAATGTTCTTAACTTTTCTTTCCCATCACCTTATCTTTTTTGAGATTCGTCATCATTACCCTTTCCCCCAAATATTTCTAATAAATTCTCACTTCACAAGAGTCTTCATGGGAAACTTATTAAAAGCAAATGAATTTATAACTCAAAATTTAAACTAACTGCGAACTCACTCTACTATAAATCCTCTATATTTATAATCAAATCACCATAACTACTAATTTATTATCTCTACCAGTACTATTGCACATACCCATTTTGACTTGGTGTTATTCAGTGGGCCCATCGGGAGGTTTCAGGTGATTATCATTAAAAATCCCCTTCATCAGTTTCCCGTTTAGCCATGTTAACTTAATTACAGTGAATTGTGTGATGTAGTATATGAAAGAAGGTACTAGACATCGAATATTAAACTTTCCAGGATTCTTTAAATACTCACTATCATAGAGCAGAGCCATGTCTTACTTCTAAGGTTTCGATTATGCCATGCTTTTTGTCTTCACTTCTCCACTATCCAGTTAAATATTGCTAAAATTTGATATTCTAATGACATTAGTTTATTTAGTGTAGCTTCCAGTTACTCTCATTTGAAATTCTTGTAATAATATCAATCCTCAAACTAGGAAAATAAACTCCATGGGCATGTAATCTTCCTTCTCATATACTAGCTTAAAAGGGGTATGTTTGGTCAACTATTTGCATGTGGTTCTATATTCCCATAGAATTTCTAGCACTCGTTCATCCCAATCATCACATTCCACATTGCAAACCTTTATCAATACATGCTTCAAAACTTTATTGAATGCTTCCACTATCTCATTGGCTTGAGGGTGGTAGGGTGTACTATATTGGTGATGTATCATGAATTCTTGATTAAGTATACAAATTGTAGAATTAATAAAATGGGAACTCATATCACTCATCAAAATCCTTGGACATCCAAATTTGGTCACAATATTCTCAAAAATAAAATTCCTAGTTATCTATGTTATACAATCTCGCATTGTTGCAACCTCATCCCATCTTGTTAGATACTCGGTCGCAGTAATAATATAGCATGCACCAATGATTGATGGGTCCTATAAATTCCACAACCCACTTTCCAAAGGGTTCCAACACGAAAACTAGAAATAAAGGCAATTCATCCCTCCCTAATAGATTTACAATCCCCTAGTAGATATCACATCTCTTTGTATACTCCTTTTTGTTATAGAACAAAGAAGGCCACCAAAGTCCTATGCACAACATTTTCCATGTATTTTTTTGTCCTACATAGTGTCCACCTACTATTCCTTCATGAGATTCATGTAAAATGTTTTCTCATTTGTGTGTGAATGTGACACCTATCCAAAATGCCATCTTATCCCAATTTGTATAATTGTCCCACAATCAATTGATAGTTAGTTGCATGCTTCACTAATTGCCTTCTCTATGTGTAGGCATATGACTAAGGAGCTTTATTTATTTCCTGGAATCCTACAATATTTTTAAATTGATCTGGTATAACCTCAACTCTAAATAAGTACGTATCAGGTAATTCATCATCCAAATTTCCTCCACTTTCCCCTAACTCCAATCTGGATAGATGATATAGTTCAACATTGTACTTTCCCAACTTTACAACAACCTAGAACTCAAACTCTTGAAACAATAGCAACCAATGAAATATTCCCCGCCCTCCCAACATAGGCTCATTGACTAGGTACTCCAACATTAAGTGATATGTAAAACACTTGAATGTATTTTCCACAAGATAATGTATGAACTTTTGCAGAGCATAGATCATCACCAACTCTTCACACTATGTAGTGGTATAGTTCTTCTCGGTATTTGATAGTTTTTTGCTAGTGAAGGAAATGGGATAGTCTATGTCACCCTCCCCTAGTAGTTGTGCTAGGACCTCACCAAAAACTATGGCTAAAGCATCAACATGAACATGAGATATTTGATCCGAATCTATAAATAATTGGATGGGCATAGTCACCAATTTCTACTTCAAAGCATCAAAATCTCCTTGGTAATCTAGTGTCCATACAAAAGGGGTATATTTTTGTAGTAAGTTCTCCAAGGGTGCAGTAATATTAGCATGGTTCTTTATAAATTTCATGTAGTATCCATTGTGTCTCGGCATTATGTGCATCATTTTCACTGATGTGGGAGGAGGTAAATCAACTATTACAACATTTTTTATTGATCTACCAGCAATCCTTCCCTACACACTACATGACCCAAAAAAACCCAAAGGGAGTGAAAAAAATACATTTATTCAAATTCAAGGATATATAGAGCTATGTGCATCTATCAAACATGAGCCTCAATACCTAAATGTGTTCCTTTAGTGAACATGGTCTAGTCATCTAGGAAAACCTCCAAAAAAATTATGCATAAATTCCTTGAATGCAACAACCACAATCCTGGGAAAACAACAAGTGCATACTTCAAACCAAATGGCATGAAATTATAAACAAAGTAGCCCCACTTTGTTGCAAATATAGTCTTAGTCTTATCCTCCTCAACAATTCTAACCTAATGGTATCCTAAGAATCCATCATCGAAAGAATATATGCCTCTTTACCTCCCACATTCTCTAGTAACTCATCTATAAAAGGGGTGGGGAATGGGTTGTGTACACATGCAACATTCAATCCTCTAAGATCCACATAGACTAGACTTATATCGCGTACATTCTTTGGTTGAATTACCATAGGGTTGATCCACTCAAAATCTTTTACTTGAAAGATGACTTGTGCTTCCAACATCCAATCAAGTTCATGTTTAAATTTTTTGTTATACTTCGAGTTCAACCTATATGGTCTCTTTTTAATGGGGTGCACATCTAGCTTCAATTGTATTTTCATTTATCCCAAAGAAACTGCAATACCTTTCATGTCTAAAAAATTCTCAAGAAATATATATTCATATTCACGTAGTAGTTCCACTGCTCAAGTAACAATTTCTTCATCCCAATAATCTCCAATAACGACCATTTTTGGGTCTTCTTCAGAGCCTATATTGCACTTCCTTTTCTTCAAAATTTCCTTGAAGTATGGTTTACTAATCCTAGGGTCTTTCCCTCTAACCTATGATTCGCTTGTAGTTTAATAAATCTTCAAATTTCTTAGTACTTCTTCCTCCATAAAGTCCTCTTGGTTCAAATTGGCATGTTCAATCTCTCCAACTCTTCATGTCAAATGTAGACAACCTTCAGGGCTCGACTAGTATAATCAATTTCTTCACCACTAAAAACAAATCGTTGATCGAATGCAAGAGATCAATGATCCCAGGATCCTCTAACATGAATCTAAAGTTAATGTGGAGATGTTTTGAGATTTCCTCCCAAGTTTTTGTGTATCTCTTGGTTTCTTCCCACACATACTAGCTTTGTGGCACTGAGTCTGGGGTGGGATAAAGTAGTGAACCCATTCCTATATTGGGTAGTCTTTATCTATCAATATCATATGAAAAAACTAAACATGTTCTTTAGGATCTTTTGTGCATTTGTACATATTCACCAATTCTAATTCTTGACAGGGTTGGAATCATAGAGTCATGCATTATGTTACTTGCACCTAGTCTGTTAAAATATTTTGTGTTTTTCCCACCACCGTGCAACAATTTATTTTACCACAACCTCCATTGTTTGTATCCATTGATCTTCTGGGACCATTTTCTCCATCCATAACCCAAATTGTGTTACTAACTCAGTTCCATAAAACTAAGGAAGGTCACACAATTTAGTTCCAATCTAGTGCACAAATTTCCTCTCATACCCACACCTTTGTGATGACATCTTGTATCCACCATTTTTCCATATTTCAAAATATTCTTCTAAGTCTATATGAAAAGATAAAATAATCCTCCAGCTCAATTACCTATCTATAGTAGGGTTCACATAATCTTCCTTCTATGTGGTGATGTTGTAAATATTCTCAAAAATAGAACTTTGTACATCACCATTAACAGGCTTAGTGAACATGTCACCTTTAGTTGGATTGAAGGGAGACATCATGTGAATTTCCTTTGTTTTGAATGACATATTTCTCTCTTTCAAGTTCAAAATATAATTGTTATCAAAATACAAGTCTATCCCAAAGTAAAGCATGATACATATCTTTCACATTCATGATCTCAATGACTTAAAAATTAGTTGTTGTCTTCACTCCATCAATATTTACTTCAAAACTCTCTACTTGTCCCATGGATCCTATATCAATTTCAATGTTAGCTAGAGGGGTGACCATACCAATTATTCCCTAACCATCAACTCTTAATTCTTCTTCGAGAAGGTGTTAACGTCAAATCCAAGATCCAACACAACATATTGCATCTCATAGCCCTCAATATACATAGTTATCTTAAATTCCCTGCATATATTTTTCTTCTTCTCCACATGCCTAACATGTTTCTCAAGTAGAGGTGAAAAAATAGGTACATCATCATCCTCCAGTGTGGCTATTCATATCATCAACAAATCAATCAACCTTCTGAAAACATGGGGATCACTCAAGACCTTGATACAACACTTCGAGAAAGTACTTACTTTATCTTTAGGCTGAGATTCATGTTTTTTGTGGATTTGAGAGTCTTGATGAGATCATAGTGTGTTACTTAGTGTATCCATAGCATCATGAAAGAACTGATTCCATTGTGCAGCATCGAACTGGGGTAGCATTCCAAAATATTCTCTACATCCAGACTAGTCCTTGTACCTCCTTGAGTCACCACATGAACTCTAGGTTCCTCTTCTTGATCCTTTCTAGGTTCTACAATAATCATGTTAAATAATATCTTATTTTATTCCCATTTAATAATCATGTGTCATGCTTTGTATTGTGGCAGTGTCTACACCATGGACAAGGTGTAGTACATAATCGAGAAATAAGTCCAACCTCCCCACAATTATAACAAGTGAGTGAACCTCCTCGTCCTTGACCTCAGTAGCCACCTCTCAATCCTCCTTGTCCAACTCTAAAATTTTCCTCTATCCCTTTCATATGGTAATCATTTATTGTTCACTCCCTCATTAGCTCCAGGCCTCTATAATTGTTAACATCGTGTCCTATGGACTTGCAAAACTCAAAAAAGGGTGTCTTAGTGGAAGTCTAATATTTATTCAACATAGTATATTGAGTAGGATCATGTACCCAAACCCTATATACCTCACACCAACTAGATCCTCCTTCTAAAGGGAATGGGTTCAACATGCCTATCGCAATAGTGTAGTTTTCAAGAAGAGAGGATTCATTTATTTGATGTCATTTTGTCTTGCACCAAGTACACCACACCTGCTCGCATACTACTTTTCCTTTCGACATCTCTTGCAATTGGTTTGTCAAAGTGACTAGTTGGTTCCACACCACCCTTTTGGGTGGATTCTATCCTTATATCTATCTCCAATGTTTCTTACTCAGAACTGATCTTTTGTTGTGTAAGAGGAAAGTGGATGTGGAACAACAATCCAACAATAAACCAATCCCTATGCTAAATGTCTGATAGTTTGAAAGTCAAATTTCCTAGCAAGTCCTTGAACCTATGGTCATAATCCCAAATAGATTCTCCAACCTTGTACTTAATCTCCTTTACCTCTACTACACATTATTTCTCTGACTTGCGCTACTAAAAATATTTGATTAGGTCCTTCCTTGTTTCATCAAAAATCCTTACTTGGTTCACGAGGACGTTGACTTTGTAGTTCATATACCATTACAACATGTGATCCTTAAAGGTGGCTTCCAACTACACAATCTTCACTTTCTCATATGTAATATTATTCACTATCCATATAGCCTCGCATATAAAACAACGCTACTCTGCATCATCTCTCTTGGTTCCATGCGACACCAAGAGTCTAATCATAGGGTCACTATTTGTTCCCGACATTGTAAAATTCAAAGTCCTTGTTAATACTATACCTCTATTCACTATTGGGAATACTATTCTATGCTATAGTATGTTCCCAACATATATATCTACCAAACTTTATTCTTCCTCAATTAAAATGCACTTGGGGCATGGCTCCAAAGGAAACTATCTTACCTCATTTTTTGTAACAATTTCTTGATGGGATCATGAGCCTTCATCTATCGTTAAGAGCACCAATAGTTCTACCAATGCTAAATCATATTCACTTTTTGTATAATATTCATTTGTCAATCCTCTCACATAATCTCTTTCTGATGTAGTTTCTAACTCCTCTTTTGGTTCATTTCTTGACCTCATATTCCACTAGGGTCTGACCTCTTGAACTTCTACCTCTACATCATCCTTCAACTGTGCACATCCCTCTGACATCTCTTCTTCCTCCTCCATGTGGTCCTCATGCACAAAATCTCCTTCGATGCTTCCCCATGGAATTTTTTCACCTCTTTTTCTTCTCTCAATTATTCTACTCAAGATGTATTCACCTCTCTTCTTTAGACTATCCATTTGGACTTTCCAAACTACTTCACCCAACTTGTCCCTTCTTGCATGTCTCTCTTCTCTCGCCCTTTTCTGCTCCTATGGAACCATACTCTTTCCACTTCTCTATCTCATCACATCCTCTTCAACTCAACCACCCCCTCATTACAAGGGTATACTCCGCCATGGGACTTAGTTGCATCAACATCAACAATTTCTCAACACACAACATATTGCTCCACAATTGTATAAGCTCTATAACTCTTCCTCTCAACCTAGCCTGCAAATCCCTTTCAATAACACTAAATGACTAGTTATAATCAGCAGTAAAATCTACAATATATCCTTCTGTCACCTTATCAAACCATAAGTCAATAAAATGAGTCCATCTATGATTTAGAATTTTCGATTGTTTGATCGTGTCTTAATCCCATACCATAGGTTCCTCAAATTTCCTTAAGGTGTTAATTTTGGTTTGTCTCTTCAACCATTCATATACTAAATTAGAAAACTAAACAAATAAATATATGTGCTTATATGAATAAATATACCTATATTTCCACCACTTCTGGTTTGCTTGCAAGTTCCGAGTCTCTCTTTAGAAAAACTTGTTCTCCTTTTTAGTATTCATGTTAAGGTCCTAACCCACACATAGGTAGATCAATGTATTTGGATGTAATAAAGGTCAATATTAATAAGGCCTTTCAATAAAATAGAATAAGGCGGATGTAAGAAGACCTAAT
>JZKD02S1672749.1:364932-388503 GCA_000966675.3 Picea glauca
ATTCTTATATCATTTATGTGTTATTGTGAAGATTATGCTGGATATTTTACTGTTATTCTGCCATTTCTAGCATTTTATTTCTGTTCTGCATATTTTATATATCTAGTATCTTGCAATTCCACTCTTTGATCTTCAGAAATGATGGCTTCCATGACATGTTTAGGGTTTCTTTCTACGAGAAACTATTTGATCCCAGTAATAGAACCAATTCTCAGCAGTAAACAATAGACCCAGGGTTCAACGTACATGACAACAATGAACCCCTTAACATCGACATTTTCAATGCCCTAAAGGAGGTTAAGGTCTCACTCGAGACACTAATAGGAATTACGGGGACTGATTCATAATATAAATAAACATAACATGATTAATATCCAACAATCAGTAGAGAGCGCAATAATTCATCATTCATAACATGCATTGCTCAAAAAAGACATAACTTAGAACATTTTAAGAATGGGGAACCGACTTCCATTTCATTACATATTAGAATAGAATATTACATTCATGCATCAATCCTTATATATTCCTCATACAACCTATATTAGTCCTCATTTCAATAGTATAGCATTACATTGCCTATAAATCTCTCTAATCGGCGTGACCCAATTACCCCTATTTATCAATATTCAGGTCGATTACATTATCATACATCAACTACTTATCTATTTTCTTGACATGCACGTGGGAAAACCTATGCAAAATACGCCGCTATCCCATGTGATATTGATATGAATTAGATAATTATATTATTTTTCATCTGTCTCGGTACTTTTTGGGTGGGAAAATTGGAGGAATTAGCTTGCATGGTCATTTTGGCAGCTGGTCCAAATTTGGAAATTTGGGTCCAAAAAACCATCTAAAATATTATGGAGCCATTTTGAGGCATCAAACGACACTTTTTTTGGTCCAAACCATACTATGGAGGAAGATTCTATATTCTTCACGCTGATGTCTTTCCAACGGTGTAAGAATCGCCTCAATCAGATTTTGTATGTGAAAGTTATGCCTCCCACAAGTTGACATATCGTTTCGATCACCATGGTGTGAGTGGATGCCACATCATCCTCCATTAATTAGAACAAAAAATTATCACAATTGAGGGTTGGGGAAGTCAAAAACCTGCCCCTAGATGGCTATCAGGATATGTTAAATATGAGGTTGCTAGGAGGAGAAGGGGTCCCATTATATGTTATTGTATTTTGTTCCATAATAGAGTAGAACAACTAGGAGTGGGGAATTAGAGAGAATAACAGAGGGGGTTCAAGTTCTGTAGTATCCTAACATTCCACGGGTCTCAAGTAACTCCATATAGAGTGCCTTATCCTTTTTACTTGCATTATTTCCATACTAGAGAAAAGAGAGAAAAGCAACTTCACCTTCTAGCTGGGTTTTCTCCCATAAGGGTTTCCTAGAGAAAATCTTTGTGTTATTTTATGGATGGTGTGTGATTGTCTTTTACTATTCTCTATATTTTTCATATTATCTATTTCATGCATAAGCAAAAAATCAGTAACTAAATATTTTGGAATCTAAAGGAATTTAACCTTCATAGTGTTGATTTCAGTTTTGTTTCTCATATCTGTTGTGACAAATTGTTCGAGTGGAATATCCACAACAATTTATAGATCATATTGGTATCATAGCAGGTTTTCTTTTGGGTATTTGTGGGAAGTTGCAGGATCTAGGAATCAACTTAAACAAAAGCCACATAAACCCTAGCCATGGTGTACGAGTCTATTCATAACAACCCTCGAGATACATTGAAGGAGAGATTTGAGAGGTTGGAAGTGCAAGTTGCCAACATTAGTCACAATATGAACTTCATCATGGTCGCTCTAGAAAGAAAGCTTGTTATGTTCAGAGATGATGGAGGCTCTAACTCAAATATCAAATCAGAGGAGAAATTGGAAGATCAAGAAGACTCGGGAAAGGAGCCATAGAAAGAATTCAAGAAAGAGCAATTGATTTCGAGTGTTGTTAACCCTTCATAGTCCATATTCAAGATGGAAGCGAAAGTGGACATAAAGCCATAGCAAGGTGAGATCAATGGATTAAAATTGAATATTTGGTTGTAGCAAATAGAATTTTATTTTAGCATCCACCATATAGATGAAGAGCAGGATATTTCATTTTCTATATTGAATTTAGAGGGCCATGCTTTAAATTGGTGGGAAATCCATACGTAAACACTTAGGTTGGAGGTTGATCCGCTAGTAACTATGTAGGAGGGCTTCAAAACCCTCATCAACTCCTAATTCTATCTTATTAGGTATGTAGAGGACCAATGGATTCATTGGAACCACTTCATCCATAGGTAGGGGAAAAGTGTATAGGAGTACACCATTGATTTCAACAATATGGCCATCATGTTGGGTATCTCTCCCAAGAACCAAGATGTACTCCTCAAGTATTTGGGGGATTTACATAGTCATCTATGAAAGCAGGTGATTCTCTTCAAGCCAAGGACAGTGGATGAGGCGTGTTTATATGCATAATACATAGAAAACATAGGCAAAAAGAAGGTTCATCCAAGTGACTCGAAGCAGAAAGAGAACCAGGAAGCTTTCAAGGAGGGAAAGAAGAAGTGGAAAGGGGGAAAAGATAAGAAGACAACAACCACTACACATCAATTCAAAGATCCTAGAAACCATTGCAATCATTGCAACATTGATGTCCACACCATGGAAAAGTGTTGGAAGCTACATCCAAGGATGAACCCGAAGAACTGCAAGAAGGACGAAAATAAAATGAACCTTCTAGCCATAGATTAGAGGAATCAAGTGGAAAGTAGCTCAAATGTGGATGAAAATAATTTTTTCACATCTATGTAGAAGGAGGTGAATCTGAGTATCCTTCATCACCATGAATAAAAGGAGATGACCAAGCTCTTCCACATCAAGATTCAGGTCAAGAAGACCAATATAGGTGTTATGTTCGACTCTGGTTCATAGGCTAATATCAAAGCAGTGGATATGGTCAACAAGTTTGGATTGGAGGTTCAAAATCATCTTAGCCCCTATCCATTGGGTTGGGTAAACAAGGATGCATAGATCAAAGTAACAAAGCAGTGCAAGATTAAATTCATTGTAAGTGTGTATTTTATAGATGAAGTAGAATTGGATGTATGTAGAGTAGTGTTTGGAATCCCCTACATGTATATGAGGGATGTTATTCATGTAGAGAGACAGTCAGTACCACCTCATCAAGGACGATAAAAATTTCATCATCAACGTGGACAAAGGAAAATCAAAATTTTCACTGGTAAGTGCCAATCAACCTAAGAAATTGATTAGGAGTTTTCTAAGAGCCTAAAGGGATACTACCTAAGAGGGAAGTGGAGTATGAAATCCAATTATTGCTAGAATCCCGATTGCCAAATATTCGGTTGTATAGATAGTCTGTTCTGGAAGAAAATTAAGTAAAGAAGAAATTGCAGTAGTTGTTGGAGTAGCGTGTGATTCAACCAATTACCTCACCTTGTGAGACACCCATCATAATTGTACCCAATAAGTATGGGACTTGGATAATGTTTATCGATTACAGGGCATTGGACAAGATTACACTAAAGAATTGGTACCCTCTACCCAGGATCGATGATCTATTGGACCAAATGAAACATGCCAAGTACTTCACTAAGCTGGATTTGAAATCAGGATATCACTAAGTACGATTCAAGGAAGACTATACTTTGAAGATTGCCTTCAAGTCAAGGCAAGGTTTGTTTGAGTGGTTGGTTATTCCATTCGATTTATGCAACACACCAGCTACATTTATAAGACTAATGAATGATGGTTTATGCTAGTGCTACCTAGGAGGAGCACATCTCACATCTTATGCAAGTGTTAGAGACATTTAAGAAGCACTAACTACTGGCCAATCTCAATAAATGTGAGTTTTCTCAATAGTCTTTGGTGTATCTGGGGTATGTGATTAGTGGAGGTGAGCTCAAGATAGATATCTCCAAGATGGAGGCCATCATGAAATGGCCAGTTCCTACAAATTGCACATAATTTAGGAGCTTTGTTGGGGTAACACAGTACTTGTGGAAGTTACTGAGAAGGGGGGGTGAATCTGTATTACCCTTTTTCAACAATTAGCAGTTACTTTTATATTTTGTTAATTACCACAATAGATCAACAAAAGACTTGTTTGTAAAATCAATTATATAAATATAATTAATAGGAATTACAAGTATTTTATGAAGAATATCGAAGGACACCAATCCCTTTTAGAACACCAACTCTAGGAGACACAAATCCCCTTCTTCAGGGCACCAACCCTAAGAAGCACCAACTCCCTTATTTTATTTTATTTAGGGCACCAACCCTAGGAAGAACCAACTCCCTTGTCTTTAGGGCACCAACCCCGGGAAGGAAAAACTCCCTTAAATTACACTTACTTAGTAAAGGATATGAATCCTTTTGTGCTCCTCCCTTCCACCCTCACTTCATAAGAATCATCAGTTCTTCTTCTTGGACTCTGCTTTTGTTTTGATCTTTTGATCTGGACTATAGAGACCCTTCTTCTTCATCGTTCTTCCTTGCTTATATAGTCACCCAACTGGTGTGAGCTATGAATCATTGTGTCCCTTTGTTTGGACCATCACACCTCGTTATTTAAATTAACAAAAATAATGTTGTTTTTTCTTCATTATTAGTCAAGCATCATCACGGAGGATTTTTAAATTAGTTAGAGTGATTTTCACAAATCGATCACTGATATGGATCGATTTCGTTTTTAACTTGATTCCATGTCTCTGCAATTATTTCATAAATCGAATTTTGTAGAGGTGCTTCCTTCAAACCATTTACATGTGACCATATGCACAAAACCACAAGCTTATTAATTTAAGCGATGTTCCCAGCGCTTCATGGCTTATGTGTTCGTAACCCATGACTAGGGGCTGGAACCTAGTCCTCTAGACTTCATCCTTGGGGCATTTTCTCTCTCATCCAATATTCTAAAGTTTGACCTTCCCAAAGTGGTTACTTCTCACAAGGATTGATCCAATGGTTAGCATGATTCCCATAACCAAATCAATGGTCTAGATTTGATCCTTACACTATCCTTCCACTCCACAATCCAACGTCTATGACTTAATCAAAGATTGATATGGACAACCATTATTTACTTCAGGACTTCGAGACTTCAGGGGTTCGGAGGTCCAGGTAATTGCTTTTTCCAAATTCCACCAGAGTTGGTCAGTTCCGAAGTGGTCAACATGGGAGTTCTTACATCATCTATGTTTTGATCTAACGATCATGTGAGAATACAGAGGATCTTAGATCAACGATTAGCATTGACTTTGGCCTTCGGCGCTTCAGGTAGTTGTTGGTTTCTCCTGAAGGACAAACTCCTAGAGTGATGTAAATTGTTGGTCCAACGACTATGATCAGCTCTTAGATCAATGGTCTAGATTTATTTTGGGACTTTGGGCCTTTGAAATCATTCAACCTTCCAGAGTGCATTTTGTCGAAGTAGATCAGAGGGCCGACATTTGATCTTTCGTTGATGGAATATCCTGTCTTGTCCAACAGTTTCAAACAAATCGACGGCCATGACTTGATTTGAATGGATGGTTCTCATTCACTTCGGGAATTTGAAGCTTCAGGACTTTAGCCTTTGCAGTCTTCCAACTCTCCCAGAGAAAATTTCGCCGAAGTGCTTTCTACTTGATAGTTGTTCATAAGTCCAGGAGCTATGACTGTGGGCTTAGGCACAAAGGAGCTCCACTCTTCAAGTATTCAACTATTAGTGACTCTGGGGCTTCAGGGTTCTGAGGTAGTGGAACCAATGTTAACCGTATATCTATTGGTAGGTGACGATCGATGGTCTGTGTCTATTTCGGAACCGAAAATTGCACGATCATTAACTCCAACCCTTGCATCCTGCAATGGTTCCCTACCATTGATCTTCCCTTACTAAAATCTGATGGTCAAGACTTAATCGGATGTTGATCCGAAGGTCCTCCTCTATAACTCCTAGATATGACGGTCCTGGTTTTTCCCGAAATCTATATCAGTGGGTAGGATTCTCCCTTGATTATTTTGTAGTTTTATTGTGGGGATTTCAATCCTGATCATGTTTCTTCAATGTGTTTTCCCTTCTGAGTTTTTTGGTAGATTCCTCTACAATTTGTTCATAACAACTCATCATCATTGCAATGCGCTTTCCCTTCTAAGCTTTTTGGTTTTGTTGTTTCTACATTGTGTTGATCTCGTGAAATCTAATGTGTTGTCTCTCCTGAGATTTAGGTAGATTCCTCTGCATGTTTTTCATAACAACTCATCATCACATCATAATGACATCGAATGTTGACATCAATGACAATATTTCCACCAGTTGCACCACTCCACACAATAATAGTGGGTGGTAAGAGTTCCCAGTGGGGGAAGAATAAACATAAGTCCTTTGATGAGATAAAAATAAAGATTAGTCAAGCACCGATGCTCACGCTACCACACTTGAAAAATCCCTTCGAAGTGGAGACAGATGTAAGAGTGTATTCCATGGGAGTAGTCCTGATGCAGGGAGGAATTCATGTCTGCTATCATTCTGAAGTATTTCATGGGACATCTCTCAACTACCCTAACTATGATAAGGAGATTTATGCCTTGGTACAAGATATCAAAAAGTGGAAGCACTATCTGATGGGAAAGGAGACCGTCATCCATACAGATCAACAATCACTCTAGTATTTACAGGCCCAGAGTAAGTTACAACAAAACATACACTACAAATGGATGGGGTTCTTACAAGAGTTTCATTTGGTCATAAATTATAAGAAGGGTAGAACAAACAATTTGGAATACATGATTTCGAGGCCACCCACATCCAATATTACAACTTTGGGAACTTTGATGCACATGAATCCTTTTACCCATGATGCATACAAAGTGGCATACACAGAAGATGAGGTCTTCAAGGAGGTGTTTCAACAGCTACATGGCCAAATTAATATAGAAGAAGTTGATGACAAGGATGATTATAATTTCCATAATGGTTTACTCTACAAGCTTGACAAGATCTGTGTCCCTAAATATGAATGATTTCAGTTTATCATAGAGGCTTATAGCTCCAAGGTTGCAGGACATTTTGGTTTTGGGAAGAGAATTGTCAATTTACCGAGGTACGTGTACTATCCCAGAATGCAAGAATACGCAGCACAATATATTAGAAAATGTATACTTTGTTGCACCATCGAGCCCAATAATAGGAAGAAAGTTCTATACCATCCCTTATATGTACCCACTCGACCTTGGGAAATCATTTCCATGGATTTTGTGGGAAGTTTACCAAACATGCGGAAGGAACATGACTATTTATTTGTGGTAGTTGACAAGTTAAACAAAATGTGCATTCTCATGCCTTGTAAAAAGACCATAAAGGGACAAGAATAAAAAAAACTTGTTCTTTTAATAGGTTTGGGTGCACTTTGGGATACCAAGGCACATCATCTCAGACAAGGACACTAGATTTCTCAGTGCCTTTTGGACTACATTGTGGGAGAAGATGGACATTAATCTCAACGGGTCTACAACATTCCACTCACATATAGATGGGAAGATGGAAGTAGTCAATAATACTTTTGTGCATCTTTTGAGGGGTTACAATTAGAAGCATATGAAAACGTAGGATGAAAATCCAATCTACATACAACACTCTTATAATAGAGTAGTCCACACTTCTACTAGTAAGTCACTTTTTGAAACTTGTTTTGGATACTTTCCACCTTCACCCTTAGATGTTGTATATGGAAAACAAGGAAGAGTGAGGGAGGACCTCATAGGAGATGCATTAAAGGTAGAAACAATCATTTAGAAGATCAATAAAATTTGTTTGCAAGTACATGAGACACTGAAGAAGTCACGAGAAAATTACAAGGCTAGACATGACCAACACGAAACAGAGAGAACATTTAGAGTGGGAGACAAAGTATGGTTACAACTGAATAAGGAAAGACTACAGGGTCCATGTAATAATATCAAAGCTTTGTGGTATGGTCCTTTTTAGGTATTGGAAAAGGCACAATTCCTATAGACCCAGTCTACCCCCATACATGTTCATTTACTCAGTAGTGAATGTGGAGAATATCAAACTCTATGAGCCCTCCATGTTGGATTAGGAGGAGGAGTAGGTCCTACCTTCCATAGAGGATTTAGCACCAGTTGATCATGCAGAGTTGAAAAAGGAAACAATTTTGTATAAGAGTTCAAGAACTACAATACATGGGCAGCATGACCTTTGGCAGGTTGGGTTGAAGGGAAAACTTCCACACAAACCAAAGTGGTACTCCAGGGAGAAGTTAGAGGAAAATTTTCCTCACCTCGTTAAGTAAATATTTTGGGGACCAAAAGCCTACCTAAATGTCGAGGCATGATCCAAATTGGATCATTATATTATTTTTCACATATCTCAGTACTTTCTAGGTGGAAAATTTGGAGGAATCAGCTTGAGGGCTATTTCGATGGCTTGTCCAAATTTAGAAATTTGGGTCCAAAAAAACATCTAAAATCTTTTGAAGCCATTTTGAGGCATCAAACGACACCTTTTTTGGTCCAAAACTTAATATGGAGGAATATTCTATATTCTACACATCGATACCTTTCCAATGGTGCAAGAATCGCCTCAATCAAAGTTCATATGTGAAAGTTATGCCTCTCTCAAGTTGACCTTTCGTATTGATCACCATGGTGTGAGTGTATGCCACATCAACCTCCATTACTTAGACATGTGGAGTTAGCCATGTAGTGTATTTTCTAAGAACATTCTATAAGGTCCAAAACCTTATCACAATTGAGGGTTGAGGAAGTAAAAAACCTACCCCTAGATGGCTATTAGGCTATGTTAAATACTGAGCCACTAAGAGGGGAATGGGTTTCATTATATGTTATTGTATTTTGCTCCATAGCAGAGTAGAAAAAATAGGAGTGGGAAATTACAGAGAATAACGAAGGGAGTTAAATTTTCCTAGTATCCTAACATGACACAGGTCTCAGGTAACTCCTTTGTACTTGCATTATTTCCATGCTAGAGAAAAGAGAGTAGAGCGACCTCACCTTCTAGTTTTGTTTTCTCCCATAAGGGTTTCTGAGAGAAAATATTTGCGTTATTTTGTGGATGGTGTGTGATTGTGTTTTATTTTTCTCTATTTTCCGCATTTTATCTATTTCATGCATGATCCAGGTGGATATTGGTGGTCACCCACCTATTCCAACTAGCTCCTCTTAATAGTTTTTAGTTCAGCATGTTCTTATGTAATTATTTGTAATTGTGGGTTCTACACTTCCATGGTTGTCTGAAGCCCTACACAACTTCTAGGTGGATATTGGTCTCCACCCACCTAATCCAATTGGCTTATTTTGGATGTTTTCATATCAGTATATCTTGTTGTACTTCCAGGGTCATTTTGGGGACCTAAATAATTTTTTTTTGTCTTGCCAAAGTTAAACTGTAAACAAAGTCAAAGTTTGACGGCATAATGTGTATTTCTCGAAAAGACCTTTCCAAAGGGCCATCACGCACCTAATACAGAGGTCGTATGCAAAAGTTACGGCCCCAGGAAGTTGAGGTACCAACTTTCCCATCGGGGCCAACATAACTTTTGGTGTTTCATCTCCTATGGTTAGGTTTTTGTATGTCTAGGGTTTTGGCATTCATGAGTAATGTTAAAAAGGCCTCTGGAGCCTCATTGTAATCATCCTTCTCAGATGGATGCACGTAGCAGCCACATCTCTTCTCAGAGATAGCTACCACCATTCAAGGAAGTTATTTTCAGTTCTACAGTTTTACAGTTTCAACCTATTTTATTTATTCAATAGAAGTTATTATTCACTGGATATCTATTGTTTTTCTCATTATTTTTGTTTTATTGTATTTAGTTTGTTATTATTTTCGTTCCGCTCATAAATCTCTATCAGTGGTATCAGAGTGGTTTACTCTTCATTTATTTTTCTCTGTGCATGTCCCCGACAAGATTTGGGTACAAGAAGTTAGGACTTGAACCAGTTGAGACTTTGCAATATCGGCCACGTCGAGCCTGAAGACAACCCATGGGGGACAAGAAGAAAAATCATGGAGCAGGAGCTCCTTTTAAAAAAATTCTAGAGGAAGCCCTTGCACGACAAAGGAATGAAATGATGGACAACTTTGCATAGATCCTTTGGTGGCTTCCCGCAGGAGATGCATCTTCATCAAGCGACCATGCAACCCCCTTCAAGGTACAAGTAAATTTTGATATTCCATTATTTGAAGGACTCATAGATGTGAATGTTGTAGATAAATGGATGAATTTGCTCGACGGGTATTTTTTGGTCCATAATTTTTTCGACAGGGAAAATATTACTTTTTCACTCGTCAAGGTCGTCCCCCATGTTAAGGATTGGTGGGATACTTACTTTTAGCAAATGGCCATAGAGGAATCTATAATATTTTCGGTCACCCCCACATGGGATTCCTTCAGGGATGCCATTAAAGAACAATAATACCTTGTTGGAAGCTACGAGGACCAGTACACAAGATGGACCACGCTGCATTAGGAAAGGGACCAAAAAGTACCATATTTCACCAATATTGTCCATACCTTGCGCACCAAATTGGGTATCAAAGACTATGAACGACATCTAGTGCTCAAATATCGTGGATTTTTGCATAGATACATTCAAACAGAAATGGAATTTTTGGACATCGCATCATTAGGAGCGTCTTATAGATATGTTGTCAAGATCGAGCATAAATTTAAGCACAAGAGGCGAGAGTTTGGATCATCAAACTCCTCACAGCCAAAGCAGGGCAAAGGCGGCCCCAACCCACAAAACAAGGGACAGAGAAAATATGGTCACTCTCAAGACAACTAGTCAAAGCCGCACCCCAAGAAGGGTAATGAGAAGTCGAAGGACACGAGAAAATGGTGTGAATACCATAAAATCCCTTGGAACAACACCGAAGAATGTCGCTCCAAGCAGTCACTAGTGGTCAAGTTGAAAGCTTCCAAGTCAGAGGAAGATTCTGACTCTGAATCAAATCTAGAAAATGGGAAATCGATCATCAATGTTGAACCTAGTGTTATTTTCGCTACCACAAAAGTCCAACCAAGCGAACCAGAAGAACCAAAGGAACATGAACGCCTCTTTCACTCATAGATGTGGGTAAAGGGGACTCTGTTGCATTTCATTGTCGATAGCGACAATTAGAAGAACATGATTGAAGAAAAGGTCGTCAAGAGGTTGCACCTACCGATAACACCACACCCGCATCCCTACACCATCGGCTCAATTCGACAAGGATGAGATCTCCTTGTCAACCAACAGTTTTTTCTTCCCTACAACATCAAGCCCTTCAAAGATGAGGTGTTTTTTGATATTGCTCCCCTAGAAGTTTGTGATGTTCTTTTAGGCCAACCATATTTGTGGAAGAGACATGTTGTGCATGAGTCTATACCCCACAGTGTTATTATTACTTTGGGTAGACAATTGTACAGGATACTAGAGGTAGTGTCGCCTACCGCTATTTATTTAATCTTTGTTAAGCAATGCAGAAAGGTCATTTCACAAACCAGGAAGTTATTCTTCTTTGTGATCCATGCTCGCAATAATAAGAAGGTCGTCGCCACATCTGTGACCTCTACACAGAGCCTCTCTTTGCAGTAGAAGAAAGTGTATGGGATCATGGAAGAGTACAAAGACATCTTCTCCTCACCCACCGGGGTACCGACGCATTGCCAAGTCAAGCATCTAACTCATCTAACCCTCATTGCATCGTTGCATAATGGACCAATCTATCATCGCTCGTTGACGGAAAATGATGAAATCAAGTGCCAGATCCAAGAGTTGCTTCAAAATGGGCACATCTGACCTAGCTCCTCCCCTTGCGGAAGCTCGATTGTGCTAGTGAAAAAGAAATATGGGACCTAGAGGTTATGCATTGATTACAGAACATTAAACAAAATCACAGTCAGCACCTAGTACCCAATTCCCCGAATTGATGACCTTCTTGACCAACTCAAGGGAGAAAATTTCTTGAATAAGATTGGCCTAAAGTCTAGCTATCACCAGGTTCCCATCGAACAAACTGATGTATGGAATACAACTTTCAAATCTAAATAAGGTATCTTCAAATGATCGGTCATGCCCTTTAGCTTAACAAATGCACCAACAACATTCATGAGATTGATGGATGATGTATTGAGACCCTTCACCAACTCTTTTGTGGTGGTATATCTGGATGACATCCTCATCTTCAATAGAACTTGGGAGGAGCACAAGCTATATGCCAAATTGGAAAAATTCTCCTTTGGCATGAACAAGGTCTAATACTTGGGCTACATTGTTGATGAGCATGGGGTACATGTGGATCCAGCTAAGATCCAAGTCATTCATAACTATCCAGTCTCAACCACATTAACCAAGCTTCAGAGCTTCTTGGGACTTCCCAACTTCTACCAAAGGTTTGTGTTAGGATTCTCCCATATTTCATGGGCCCTCAGCCAACTAACCAAGGGCGATCTGGCAAGGAAAAGTTCAGATGGGGGCAGGAAAAACAACAAGAATTTGATTATCTGAAGCATATCTTGTGCTCAACTCCAATAATTTCCTTACCTAATCTGCAACAATCGTTTGAGATTGAGACGGATACCTCAGACTGTGTCATAGGCACAATTCTCACTCATCATGGTCATCTAGTAGCATACCATAGTGAGACACTCTCAGATACTGTCCAAAAATACCCCAGTTATGACAAATAAATGCATTCCATTGTGCAAGCATGTCATCAATGGAAACATTACATTCTGGGAAAGGATATGATCATCCACACTGATCACAAGCCTCTGCAGTTCATACAGACACATGCAAATTTGCAAAATGATTGCCATCAAAAGTGGTCCACATACCTAAATCAGTTCCATCTCAACATCAAGTATAAAACATGGAGCACAAATCATGTTGTTGACTACCTCAGTCGCCCTCTCTTCGTTGCACTCACCACAGTGCTCCATTCCTATGGACATGAGGCATCTGAGTTGCCCCAAATTTATCAGTGTGACCTAGACTTCGCCACCACCTATCAGCTCTTTGGTACAAGAGTGAATGTCATCGATTTTGACATCCAAGGTGGACTATTATTCCATCTGGGCCACCTCTGTTTTCCCACAAGCGAGCATGCAAAGATGATTTTGGAGACTCACTATAGTCAGATGGAAAGACATTTTGGCATGGAGAAAATTGTGGTCATTCTACAGAAACATTTTTATTGACCAAAACTTTGACAAGACATCAGCAAGTATATCAGATCTTGCATTGTTTGTTCCATTGCCAAGCCAACCATCAAGAAGAAAGGCTTATACACCCCTCTTCCTACTCCTGAGAGGCCCTGGAAATCCATATCGATGGATTACATTTATGTCCTTCCGTCCACCAAGCACGAAAAAGATTGTGTATTTGTGGTGGTTGATCAGTTTTTGAAGATGGCCACTATCACATCCTGCAAGAACAATATCACAGCAAAAGATACTACCAAGCTCTTCTTCGAACGGGTGTGGTTCCATTTTGGGATACCACAGACCATCACCTTAGATTGGGACAATAGGTTCCTCGGCACATTTTCGTCGATTCTATGGTCATTGTTGGACACCAAGCTCATTAAATCCACTATATTCCACCCCCAAATCAATGGCCAAACAAAGGTCGTCAATCAAATGATTGTGCACATCATGCGCATGTACAACTTTAAGCATCTGCATACATGGGATGAGAGTGTTCCCTGTCTTCATCACAGCTACAACACGGCTCTCCATAGCTCCACTAGACATAGGCCATTGCAGGTGGGGCTGGGATTCCAACCCTTAGGTCCAATTGATGTTTGAATACCTCTTACAACCACACAAGTAGAATCTTCCCATGTTCAGTCTAAGGCTAAAAAACCCACTAGATTCATTGAGCGGATTCAACACATTCGCCAACAGGTCCATGAGATTTTGTAGAAATCCAATGCTAAGTACAAGCAGCACCATGATCAACACTATGTACCGCACCAGTTTCAGGTGGGAGACAGGGTCTGGTTACATTTGCAGAAAGAGTGCTTACAGGGCCCCATCGAAAGCTCTTCCCACTTCGTTATGGTCCATACACTATCACAAAGGTTGTGGGAGGCAATGATTTTGAGCTCAACACTCCACCCTTCCTTGGCTTGCACCCAACGTTCAATGTGGACCTCCTTCGGCCATATTTTCCACCATTATTGGGCACCCTAGAGATCATAGAATAGTTGACACCAACAAAAATCAACCATGACTGCATGGAACAGGAATCCACTGATCAAATAGTGGACACACATGTCAAGGGCACTCACCAACAAAGAATCCAACTTTATCGGGTTGTCAAGACAGGACAGCTCCTCCACCAAGGCAAGTGGATCACCTAGGGCCAAATTCAGCATAAGTTTCCTCACCTGATGGGGGAACTCAACACAATGGATACCATTGCTTCCTAAGAGGGGGGGACTGATCCAGGGGGATATTGGTGGCCACCCACCTATTCCAACTAGCTCCTCTTGACAATTTTTAGTTCAACACGTTATTTTGTAATTCTTTGTAATTGTGGGTTCTACACTTCTAGGTTTGTATGAATCCCTACACAGCTTCCATGTGGATATTGGTGGCCTCCCACCTAATCCAACTGGCTTATTTTGGATGTTTTCATGTCATTACATCTTTTTGTACTTCTAGGGTCATTTTGGGGCCCTAAACTGTGTTTTTATGGCTTGCCACTGTCAAAATGTATACATAGTTAGAGTTTGATAGCATAATTTTTAGTTCTCGAAAATACCTTTCCAACGGGCTATCGCATGCCTAAAACGGAGGTCGTATGCAAAAGTTACGACCTTCGGAAGTTGAGGTACCAACTTACCCATCAGGGCCCACATAATTTTTGGTGTTTCATCTCATAGGGTTAGTTTTTTCGATGTCTAGGGTTTTGGCATTCATGAGTAATGTTAAAAAGGATTTTGGAGCCTCATTGTAATCATTCTACTCAGACGGATGTGCATAGCAGCCACGTCTCTTCTAAGAGATAGCTACCACCATTTGAGCAAGTTGTTTTCAGTTCTGTAGTTTTACAATTTCAGCCTATTTTATTTATTCAATAGAAGTTATTGTTCATTCGATATCTGTTGTTGTTCTCAGTATCTTTGTTTTATTATATTCAGTAAGTTATTCTTTTCGTTCCGATCATAAATCTGGATCAATGCATAAGAAGAAAATCAGTAACTAAATATTTTGGAATCTAAATGAATTTAACCTTCATAGTGTAGATTTCAATTTTTTTTATCAGATCTGTTATGACGAATTGTTCCAGTGGAATATCCACGGAATTTTACAGATCAAATATACACAATATTACAAGGTTGTGCACAAAACAACTCCAATGCACACAACAAAACCCGACACACAAAAGCATGAAAAAGTATTCAAAATGACAAAGCAGGGATCCAACACACCATCCCATCATAATGGCTTTAGTACACCACACTCACTACCTACTTATGAATATCGGATTCCTTTTAGAAAGTTCAAGTATGAAAGATTTATCAACTCTATGAATTCTTGTCGAATGAAAAGTGTTTCCATGACCAATTGTGTTGGCTCAAAACCTTACGTCACTCCAATGACTGAGTTTAATAAGGTACTCATGAATGGCTCTAGAAATTACTTTGATAACCCAAAAGTATGTCCAAGTATACCAAAAAAACAATTCCTTTATCAAGTTATGAAAGAGAAACTTAAAGCACAAAAGAAGCTTGGGGTATATGCTTATCATTAAAATTCCAATTGGGTTTAGCTCAGGTGTTTGGGAGGAATGATTGTTATCCTCCCCACCTAGGTTGAATTCCCGCAAGTGACATTTTGAGCTCTTAATGAGTATATTATTGTAATATCTTTGATCCCTACTATTGACCATCTTTGTGCCCCAAAGATTCTAGGTTTTACCTAGGGTGACATCCTCAAAATGAGGGGAAGTACTCATGAGTTTTCCCTGGGCTTTGTCACCTGGAGACAAAAATATGCTTATCATCCAAATGAAACCATATTTTTGCATAAGGAAAATATAACATATATTAATATATACACGTTACTTAATATGATATATCAGATTTGGCCTAACATTAAATATATTCAAAACATGGAATGTGCACTATAGAGTTCAAAATATTTTTTTTATCATTGCTTCAAGGATGAAAAGTTTTGAAGGGAGTGACAATGTTATGAATATAAAATAACATATATAAATAAATATAGGAATATAGAACTTAAGCTATAATATAAATCTTATGCCATTATTTAAAGGTACAGTTGCATGTGAAGGGTCACCATAGATGTATAAAAGCCAACACCTTCATTCATGTAAATCATGATTCAATTTTATATGTACATTTGCTTTTAACCCAAATTGGAAGAATCATATATAACTATGAGTTTTATACTCCACAAAACATGTTTTATACTCCACAAAAACATGTCATACAAGAAATCGCTCCCATTCACTTAAAAAGAATTATTTAAGCCAACATAAAACCTCCAAAAATTACATTCATGTTGTCAATCACTAAAGAAAGCACTTTAAAATCCTTTCTTTGATAGTTCCAATAACGAAACCTCCATTAACCAACTACAATCATGTACATGCATAAATTTTCTTAGAGAACACCCAATATGTTAAAAATACACACATTACCTATCTCAAATATCCACCAAAATTATCTAAACCTACCTCTGATCCATGTGGTTCTTGGTGGCCAACCACCTTTTCCACTGAATCAACATTTTGAGCCTGAGGTTTTGATAAACCATGATATTCACCCATTTGATGGGGAATAGAATGTAATACCATCTTCATTTGTTAATTACAGACATCATGTAATGATCTTATGTACATGCCTACAACATAGCATTAATGCACTAGATCCCATTATAACTCCACAGTTAAGTGTGCTCGGGATAGAGTAGTACTTGGATGGGTGATCTCATGGGAAGTCCTAGTGTTTTACATGCCTATGGAATTTTATAAACTTAGATTAATTTATCCCACATGCATCATGGGAATTGTTCTCCTATCACTCTCTCATATATAATTGAGGTGAAGGAGGCCCTTTAAGAATGCAATGGAGTGTGATGTAAAGCTTGTTGCAAATGAAGTGTAGGCAACATCTCTTTCTTTTGAGAGATAAGCTGCCTCATTCTACCAGTTTGTGTTCGACAATGTTTTTCTCTCTTATTCATTAATAGAAGTCAGGTTTCACTGTATTTCTGTGTTCTCTTCCATATTTTTGTTTTTGTCTCATTTCGTTCTTAGCATAATCCAGATCAACCTCAGACTTCCCCCTTTGATAGTTCTAGTAATAAAAACTCCACTAACCAATTGGAATCATGTACACGCATAATTTTTCTCAAACAAGGCCAATACATTAAGAACCTAATTAACAGTTGCACCCAAATTCTATGAACCCACTTCAGAGGTACAGCTTCAATAGAAATGCCAAAACCCATTTGTAATCTACCATGCTTAGAATGATACCTAGAACCAAAGGACCGTCAGAGCTAGAATACAAATGTTCAAGCATCCATAGAAGCCAATATCTTGATCAAACCTCTTGCACTACCACTTTTCTAGTGGCAATATATTTCTGGCCAGTAGACCTAACCATTGCACTATGCAGATCATGGCATTAACAATGGACACATATCAAATGAAACCCCCAAGAACCCACTTCACGTTTGCACCCAAATTCTTTGAAACCACTTTAGAAGTCAAGTCCCAATAGCAATGGAAAAAACTATTTGCAACCAACCATGCTCAGAACAATACTTGGAGCCCTTGGAATGTCAAAGCTTTATATGCATAGATTTCGAAAGGAGAATAGCTTGTTGCGACTATCAAATTGCTTAGAAATCTCTTGCAAACAAGTATACCCTATAGTTCAAATTGATTCAAACCTAATCCATAAATGTCTCATAATCCCTTCTACAACTCAATTCTTGATTCCATCAAACCCTTGTCATTGTCATAAGAACAAGACTGAGGATTTGAAACAAGGAATGTGCTTTTGTGGGAATAAGAAACAAGACAAGATAAATGTTTGGGTTGCAATAAAATCCACCATCCTAGTCATTTCTACGTTCTTTATTTTGAGTTTAAGTTATTTGGCAATGAAGCTGATTTTATTGAGAAGTTTCAAATCAAACGAAGTTGAAGCTGGAATCACTTTGAAAATCTAAAGTGTAAGGTTGAAAATACACATGTACACAAATAATGTTAAAAATCACACTTCCAAACCCTTTCCATTGTCATGAGAACAAGAATAACTGAAGCAAGAAATAAAGTTTTATGGGCGCATGAAACAAGGCAAGAGAAACATCTAAGTTGAAACAAAATCCATAAACCTGGATGAGCCTCTCACACTGCCACTTCTCCATTAACATTAACACTTTGAGCCAAAACACCATAGATCATTAATACTTGCACATTGTGAACATTAACCCTTCTATTAACATCCCTATTGATTATGGCTTCAATGGTAACCCTTCTATTAGCATCCCTATAGATTATGGCTTCAATGGTAGACACACATTAGATTAAACCCCTAACGTGCCATCCCATTAGCCTAATTCCATCTAAAAACCATAGAAAAACTTTGCATAAAAAAATTTAAAATAATAGGAAGGGCCCATCACTATATGTCCCCACATGGACATAATAATAAACAAGTGAGATAGCCACGCAATGGCTAGTCCCTGCCTCGAATAAAGTGTAGCGTTTGGGTAGAGATTATGGTCACCAATCCAATTTAAAAATTTTATCTTAAATAAATGGTGGGACTTAGTGATGTATTAATTATAATAATATAATAATAACTTAATAATTTGATAAAAAATTTAATAATTAAAATAGACGTGTAAATAATTCTATTTATCTCATCTCAACGTTGAATATCCCTCCTGAATTATTTCAGGATCTAATGGCAAACTGAAATAATATTATATTCTTAAAAAAAAACATCAATATAACTAACACACAATTTCAGACTTTTAAAAGGATAAGCATCGAGTTTCATGTTATCCATTGGAGCTTTTCTAGTATACTTTGATTGACTTTAGATTGAGAGTATGGTTAATCTGGTTTTGAATCATAATTTTAAGTATGTCAAAAAGTTATATACAATAGATACCTATCTTTTTACAACTAAATTTTAGCCCTTAGTCACGTTGATTGTCTTTGTTCTTAAAGCTCAACCGTTCTGCAAGTTTTGAGCACCATTCTTCAAGTTTTGATCTTGAGAACGAGTAAGCTTGGTGGTGCAGGTGCACTTCGGCCTCTAACTGTGAATGTTCCATGTTCCAGCTGAGGTAGACACTTGATTATTCATTTATAGTTGTAGTAGAAAATATATCATATTAGTGGAAGAGTGACATGTGTTTTACTTTGTTTCTTGATGCTATCATTTTTGGGTTTCCTCGGAGATTTAGCATCAATGGCTCTGGGTCAAGTTGTTGGCTCATTATTTCAGGAAGGTCTAGAGTTTGAGAAAAATATTTTGAGGCACATGGAGATGGACATGAACGCAGCAATAACCTATTTACAAAATAAAGGGCTTTGTTTGATTCCAATTATACAGGCCACTGCCATATCTAATCGAACTGGAAAGCCAGGTTTGCATCTTCGGTTACAGATTTTGTTGACACACAAAGCTCAAGTAAACTTCCTGCTTCACAAACTATCATTAGTTTTTCAGGGGATCTTGGAATGGGATCTGTTGGATTCGGCAGTGATTTACTTTTAAGGGAAAACATATTTATAAAGAGATAAAGAGAAGTTCCCACCCCTGAATCAAATGGAGAATATTTCATGATAAAACTATGGAAAGGGAATAGGGAATATATTTCAAGGCTAATAAAAGTTGCTTCTAGAGTAAGTTTCGCCCTTAAGCATCATGATTTTGCTTGTAGGTATTGTAATGTGCCTTTCCAAATAGGAGCTCCAGAGAGGAGGCTTAATGGTCTAAACCGCCCCATTAGACTATAGTCAGGGCCAAAGAGGGGTAAACAGGGTTACTAGAGGTCACTCCAGTCACAGGTGTTATATTCGGAAAGTGGCATTGAGCTAAAAAGGGTTAAAAGCGCTTTTAAGTCATTACGAGCTAAAAATAGAAGTCAACAGTGAATTAGGGTTTCAACAGTGATTTAGGGTTTTGGAAGTCAACAGTGAATTAGGGTTTCAACATGATTTAGGGTTTTGGAAAGCTATAAAGGAAGGGTCAGCGACCTAATTCATTATTATGCAAATTATGACTTGTCATTGAGGAGAAGAGGCACATCTCAGGAGAGATAGTTCAGTGGATTCTAGGAGGAAGACACCAGTTGGATGATTTCGGTGTTGAGAGACACACCCTAGTCACCGGGGAGATCATTCAAGTCTTCCATCATTCTTCAACAGTAGGGACATAGTGTTCAACAACAAGGGCGCATTCATCCAGAGTGAGGGTGCAACTTCTAAGAGGGTTTTTAGTTGACTTATCCCATCCAGGGAGAATTCTGAGATTTCCCTCCGACCCATTTGAGAGGAAGGCAAGGTGCATCTTTTGCCTAGTTCCTCATCAGATTCCGATGGAGGAATCAACTGGGGCTCATTTTCCATACTTGGGTGTGCGACACTTTTGGTGGATACATTTGGGGTTCCAGAGTGAGCATAAAGCCATATTCAGGGAAACCCTTCTGACCCATTTCCCAGTAGACGAAGGCGGTCATTTTGAGACACATCTTGTTCGATTCTGACGGTGGAATCACTAGGACGCATTTTTCCAGAGAAAGAGGGGTGCATTCCCCCAGAGGGATCCATCTGGGGTCCAAAATCCCCATCAGAAGGGTCCGACAGTTACCAGTCCCGAGGACTAGAGTAGGGCGCATCATTTGGGACAATTTCTAGGCCATTCCGAGAAGTACAACTCCTAGGGCGAACTTTCCAGACTTCCAGCAGTTATCGTCAGAGCTACCATAGTCCTAGCGCATCCATTGATTCCGCAATGATCCCATATTCTGGGTATTATATTTTAGTTTCTTATTTGTATTCCAGCTAAGATCCTTTGTCTGTTGATCTAGTCAAGTATTGTTAGTTTATTCAACCACATTTGGCCATTTTGTAATCCACAGAGATATCATAATATAAAATTTGCAGTCCTTTGTCGCATTTTTTATTTGTATGATCATTTATACGTTGTAAACGATTAATTCTACACACACATTAGCAGCATTTCCTAGACTAGCCAAGTCAGGAACATTACACTGGTATCAGAGCTTTAGTCCTGCCAGCCTGTGACTAAAGACAATGAGTGCAGTAGAAGACACAGAGGGTCGTGAACACGTAGGTAACGAATATGTCACTTACAGCAAGCATAAGGAAAGAAGGCATAGGCTTGATTTTCCCCATTTTCCTCCTAGCTAAGAGGAAGAGGAAGAGGCACACAGAGAAGCAGAGAGAAGGGAAGAGCGTGAGGCTGAGCGCGATGCATAGAGGATGCTAGGAGACAGATATGAGCGACCAAAGGGCAGTGGCAAGGCCCCCGTAGATCCAGAGACAACTTTCATGCAGGTTATCAACGATATGTTAGATAGTCAATGGACCATGTCTCAGTCCTTGGCACAGGTGGTTGATAGATTGGCTAGAGTGGGCACCCCAGACACACAAGTCCCACATGCATCACAGGGGAACTCAGGAGTAGGTAGTAGACCCCAGTCACCCTCTCACACATAGACCTCTGTGAGTAGGATTCCTAGACCCTTGTTTCCCAGTTTCCAGAGGGCACCCCCGATAGCAGCACCACCACTAATAGCAAAGAGGCCACCCACTCATGCAGACGACATTGCAGAGTATAGGAGGGAGTACACAGCATTGGGTCATGACTTCCATCAGGACACGATCTTAGTCGAGTACTATGGACTCGGACTCAAGAACCTCCCTAGAGAGCCGCAGAGGGGAGGACCACAACAGCAGCAGGGGCATAACCTCAATTTCATCCGAAAAGTTGGGAAACTCACTATCCCTTCTTTCGAAGGATCATCCAAATACACTGCCAGATATTGGGTACAAAAGATAGACACGTATTACAAGCTCAACCAGATGACCGAGACAGAGGCCATCAATTTCGCGACCTTACACTTGGAGGGTCAAGCACACGAGTGGTGGTATCATGAACTGGTGACATTGGGTCAAAATTGCATCACCTCCTATAGGGAGTTTACAGATAGGCTCATGGACAGGTTTGACAGGAAGGATCTCGAGATACACTTCATGGATCTAGCCCAGTTGAGACAAACTGGCACAACAGAGGCGTTCATCACAGAGTTTCAGTGGGTAGCCGTGGCAGTGACAGATATATCAGAGCCCAGGTTGATCATACTATTCACAGAAGGACTCACAGAACCTTTGATAGGATGGGTGAAGGCATACAGGCCTCCCACTTTGCAAGATGCCATCCTTTGCACTCGAGATCTGGCAGACTCAGTGCCAAAGACTAAAACTTTCTCCAAACCATTTGTGCCCTAGAGGGATTGAGACAGGAATCCATTCCAGAGAGAATGGAAGGGAAAGGATAAGTTGGATGATGAGACTAGGCGAGAGCTTATGAGGAAGAATATTTGCTTCAGTTGTAGAGATCCTTGGGTCCCAGGCCACAGGTGCATGGGCAAGGGAGAGATTCATTATATTGAGGTTGCAGTAGACAACGTGGACGATGAGGAGGAGGATGAGGACAATGGATCCACTAGTTCAGAGGAGGAATCAACATCAGCATAGGAGCAGCCTCCCCGTAGACCACTGACACCAGCAGGAGCCCATCCTCTAGTAGTCCCACAACCACCAGAGCAGGCTAACAGGAGGAAACCAGCAAAGGGAGGAGTCATAGAGCCCCTTTCTTGTGTTCCCAGGTATGATACCCTCTATATTAGAGGGATTATTCAGGGGCAACGAGAAATCACCCGGATAGATGGTGGGGCCACCCACAACTTCATCGACGCTTCACTAGTATCGAGACGGGTAATCCAGATAGAGGAGTTTGAGGGGTTTGATGTTTCGGTAGTAGATGGCCACACAGTGGAGTGTCTAGACAAATTTCGAAACTTAGAGATGAATTTAGGCAACTACACAGTGAGAGACACATTATATGTGGTTGAACTATCAGACACAAATGCAGTGTTAGGAGTTCAATGGATGATTACCTTGAGAAAAATCACTACCAACTACCAAAACCTTGGAAATGGGATTCAGAGATCAGGATGGGAAGAAGGTTGTTCTAAGAAGTATGTCGACAGAAGCACCCAAGACAGTTTCAGCCAAGAGGATGAAGAGGATATTCAAACATGGGGAGGTAGCATATGCCGCAGAATGCTTGATCACTACTCAGAAGGATTTAGAAGGTCGACAACAGTACCATACAGAGATCAAGAATTTATTGGGACGACATCAACAGGTCTTTGAGGCAATTCCACCAGGGAGACCACCTGACAGGGGGTTTGAGCACACCATT